>JBDJHY010225162.1:0-10246 GCA_039654485.1 Withania somnifera | reverse complement strand
AATCTCTACAATCTAACTAATTTTTTGTGGTTGCAAACACTAGAACATGTCTAAATTTATTTAGTATTAACCCAATGATTAAACCTAGGAATTGAGATTATGACAAAAAATTCGGGGAGTTAACCACGTCTAATGATTATCGTTGTAACTACAATAATTATCTTGAAGTTATTATGATAAAAATATTACATTCTTTTACAGTCTAACAAGGTGTAAAGATATTTATGTAGGAGCAGGTTGAAAAACACTTTGATAAATAACACTGTTACTATAAATAACTATACACGTATGAAAAATTGTAAGACCGTTAAAATTTATAATCCAAAGATTTGTCAAAAAATCCTGGTGAACCATATTCGTTGTTTTTATTATTATTTGAACTTCATTACAAAATACGTCAATTGATATCTGAATTCTATTGCAAAGTGTTACTATTTCAAATAAACAATCCCCCTTATTTACTTTTATGTCTTTTAGAAAGAATTGACTAATTGACTAAATATTGTCATTAGAACCGATTCTAAGAAAATATTTCCAATAGGATTGACCCCAACCTTGTAGGATTCTATATTTGAACAACGACCATTTATGCTTTGCTTGAAAGTGTAATCTGAAAGTTATCAGCCGCGATCGTGCCACATGCCCAAAGACTGTGCTATAGGTCCTGATCACTAAGGATCACAATCGCGTCCCTAGACTGTCACGATAGGTCTTATTTTCCTGCCAAGGAACAATCACACCAAGGGACTGTGATCGCATTGATGGTACACCTAGGAAGTGAACATTTTTAAAATAGAGTGTTTACATTATTTTAGACCGTTCTTCATAAAAACATTTATTAAAATCCCATTTTAGCAAAGTTGATCAAGGTTTTCAAAGATTATCAATTGGGTAAGTTTTCTAAACTTATTTTCATCAATTTTAAGTCATTTTAACATGATTTTTCACCAAACTTTAATGGTTTTTTAACACAAAATAGCAGGTAAATATATAACAAAAAATTTAACAAAAGCTTGAGAAGTTTTCTATAAAATAGAATGGGCTTTTGATGAAACTTATTTTAGCATCCCCGGGAGATGGGTAACATTATTTTACGATCAAAGTTTCACAATTGACCTCGTGGGGCCAAGGTTAATTTTTACGTAAACCTTGACTTCTCGGGTTCTGGGCGTTAATTAATATATATTTTTTGTATTGTTGTTTGGCATACTAGATTACACTCGTTCGGAGTCTCAAAGAAAAGGTAAAGCACATTGTTAATGAAACTTCTCCAAATTAAGGCAAGTTGAGGTTAATTGGTCTTTTTATAAAGCTTTAGTGATTAATTTCTTATTGTGTGTTGTTGGGGAAGATGAATTATTTGGGACTGATTGTGGTAACATGTACCAGGTCAAAACAAATGGGTTAATTGATGATGTGTTTCATCTAGATCATATGTCATGAACGAGTCTAAGAATATTGGGAAGAAATTATAATAAAAACCACATCATGATGACTATATTAGTAGAATTATATCATCTTTGTGAAATTTTATGGAGGTTAGGATAAAATGGGTAACTTGATGATTGTGTACCTCGTGATGACTTGATGTATTCACTGTATTCTGAGTTGATATCACTTTTCATGCATAAATTAATATAAGCTTATATGTTTTTATTATGCATGGACATTTAATTGTTGATGTAATTTGGGGTGCATGATTTGAGGTCTCTATCGGGCACACTTCGTTGAAATATTTATGAAATTGATGCTTGAGGTTTCTACTAAGCGGTAATTATAGCCTGAGGTTTTTACCAGGCGGTGATTTATGACTTGAGGTTTCTTCTAGGAATTGATATGATATATGAACCTGAGGTTTTTGTCAGGTATTGTGATACAATACACTGAGGTTTCGACTGGTCATGTATTGGGAGAGTTAGGATAGGAATACATCAAAATATTTGCGCATTGTGTTGCATTATATTCACTTAAATTTCTTCTTATTTGGACTGTATGCTCTTCCGATTACTTGTACTCGCTTGATATTTCATTGGTTGTTGATTTGATTTAATACTATTGACTATCCTGAGGTGATTACTGTGGTAAGTAGAAATGGTGACAGTTATTCCTTGTGAGAGATACTTTCATCATACTTACCTTATTTCATATTGTTGGTTGGACTGTTGTATATAAGCTTTTTATAGGGTGTAGTTTTGGAGGTCGGTTAAATGTTAAGAGGCAGTCACTAGATCTTTATATTTAGAGCATTCGAGGATGCTATTGAGTACCATTAAATTATACTAACCCTTATTTTCTGCACTCTTGTGCAGGTGCTTCAGCGAGATCAATTGTGAGTTCCTTCTATTCGGGACTCAACCATTTCTTTAGAGGTCTCTATATGTAGTTTCCGCTCATTCCCAGTGTTTGAAGTCTCTACCCTTTTATCTAGAAGTTTTACTTTCTTTGAAAGACTTTAAGATTTTTCAGACATTGTATAATTTTTGTTTAGTGGCTGTGTATAGTGACACTTGGTCTTAGGGATTTTATTAGATGACTTTCGCATTTTCCATGAATTCTCACTTACTTATTTATATATATACATTGCTTTCCATTGTTAAATTGCCTCTTATTTTGTATTATGACCATGACTTAGGATGACCTATTAGGTTGGGAAGGTAGGTGTCATCATGTCTAGATTTCAGGCGTAACATCCATAGCCTCTTGAGGATAAGTAATGGACGTCTCCGCACCGATCTGCAAGACTCTACTAAACTTAAGTTGTGTACAGTTGGACCTACAAACCTAGGGCTCTGATACCAACTTGTCAGGCTCTTAAATTTATGCGTGATGACACCTACCTTCCAACCTAATAGGTCACCCAAACTATGACAACTTAAAAGGAAAAGACAAAACGAAAAGGAAAAGTAATACATAATTGAAATATTTAATTGGAAATTATCTATTACACCCAAACCAGGTACTACTGTACAAAGCCACTAAATAATATTTAATATAAAATTTAATGTGAATTCTCAATAAGTCTTTCAAGAAAGGTAAAGATACGGAGATAATAAAAACGAGACACCAACTGCGAACAAACGGCATTGATCTTGTTGATCTTTCAAGGGACACTCTACGCAAACACAGTGCTCAAAAATATCACATACCACGATCGCTTCCCTTGATCTTGATCGCAACAACTTTCTAGCTATATTGACAACAACAACAAACAACAAAAACTCTAAGAATTCAAGGACTTCGAATGGACCCTCGAGGTTCCTAAACCACGTGCCAACAAACCCTACATGAAACCATATTAATTTCGATGTTTTGATGACTTAAAAAACCATCAAAACACGCATACGATGTCTCTTTCACCCAATACTTGCTAGGGGTCCATTTTTTACTAAAAACACCAAAAAAGCTAAAATGCCCCGAGGCTCAAGAAAAATACAATAGACCTCATTCTAGACTAAAAAACCACCTCCCGAATTCAACAGAATTCTCGAATTTTCAATACGAGCACTCCATATCTAATTGTTGACCAAAGTCAACCTTTTCTCTTAAATTCTAACTTTATCTCGTCAAACCACTCAAAATCACCACGAATGGGCTACAATAGAAAATGAAGGTTCTACTAGACCAAAATCAATATTCCGAAGTTGATGGAACTGACAATTTTTTTGTTTCGAGGTCTCAAACTCCAGATGACCTCTAGAGTTCCATATTTCTCATTTTAATGCTTCAAAATTCAAAATCTCCAAAACTTACTCAAAACTCATTCCATGAAATCAAATGTAGTTAGGCAATAATGCAACTGCCGGAAAGGTAAAACTATCAAAATACACAAAAATAAAAAAAAATGACCTTAAGGATGCTTACAAAGTTTGTATTGTTATTTTATGTCAAACATGTCAAACTAATATTCGAACTAATGTAATTTTGGTTTATTTTTGAAGTTGTCAAATTAAATTTTGATAAAAAGAATTAATATTTTTGAGTTCAATTACGTACATTGATAATATAAAAGATTTTTAGTTTAAAATTAATTATAGTAGATTACTTAATTGTTATCAAGTTATCAATTTATACTTATGTTCTTTTCTCTAAATAAGAATGGAAAAAGAATTTCTTTTTAAGGAAGTTATTTCTTTCAAAAGTATTAATAAATCCCTTGAAAGTGTTGTAATTGAGGAATTTGAATATTTATAAGCATTATATTTGTAGAAAAAAGTTAATAAATAAAATTTTAAACATGAAAAATAAATTATTATATTGAACATATTTTGACATATAAATTATTAACAATTAAATAAATAAACGAATTTAAGTGAATTATTACTACCAGAAAAACTGATAAAAGTTAAAAATACATGGCTGTAACTTAAAAAAGTTACATAACTAATTAACATTAACGAGAAACAATATTGAAATAGAATAAAAATAAAAAAAAAATATTTAAGCCAAGAAATAAACTATATAATTTATGAGTTATAACAAATATCAGTTCTCGGTTCTCACCAAGAAGCTCAACCGAATTAAACACTCGTCTATTGGCCCTTCTCTATTCTCAACTCACTTGAGAAGTTAGAGGGTCTGTTTGAAAGTTTTGTTTTGTTTAGGGCTCTAAACGAAAAAGAACCAACAAGGCCAAAGCCAAGCTTTATCCTTGCTGAAAATAATAGTATTTAAAAACAACAGAGCAGTGAGTTGTCTGTGGTAGCAGATTGCTACGTTAGTGCATGCAATAGATGCCATGTTCGTTGCACTTCTTGACTTTATTAAATATTAATCAAGGACCACTAGAAAACCGAGTGCTTGTAATTGGACCCACTTTCAGGAAAAGTGTCTTTGGTATGTGGCATAGAAGCGCACTTTTAATCAATGTATGAATTGCCACGAGAGGAAGCAATCATGCTGTTCCTCTTTTCACGCTATTATTACTTTAATTAATAACGGGAAATGTTCCAAAATACTTTGATTGGAAAATAGTACACCCCTTTTTGTTTTTATGCCCTTCAGGAAAAACATTAAGCTGAAGATAATTTCATTGAATTATTTTATTTTATTAGTTTATTTAATACTATTTTTTATATTATATTTATATCATTTCATATTTTATATTTACGACTAATGAAAAAGTATAAAAATAAATAATTAATTATATTTTAACTTTTTTAATTAACATGTATTATAAAACTATTTATTTTAAGTGAGATTGACTAGGAGAATAATTTGAACAAATTACCTTTGATTCATTTTTTAGTTTAAACATACACTCAAAAATTATCTTAGCTCAAAAATTAATTACCGTTTCTCCATTTATGGGATATCATAATATCTTAAATATTGTATTAATAAATAATATATTTCATATTTTTTTATTAATAAATATTTGCAAATAAGAACTTTAAACTACACAATTTTATAAACATCTACTAATCAAGAATAGTAGTAAGTCGTTATTTTTTTAATATAATTTTTTTCAAATAAGGACAACTCTTCACATTGAGTATGAATTTTTTTTTAAAGAAAATTAAAGTATTAAATATTTTATAAAATATAAACTTATTAGTCAAATTTTATATAAAATGGTTAGAATGATGATCCCTAATCAGATGTTCAAATGCCGATCCCTAATCAGATGTTCAAATGCCGATCGACATCATGAACCCTAAGTATATGTTCAAATACCGATGTAAGATTCTGAGACAAAATCGCATATCCAAACAATTAGGTTTGTACATGTAATATGAAATTGTGATTTTAAATAATGAGCTGAAAGTTGAAATTTTATTTAAACACGCAATTTAAATTTTTTAAATTGTATTCTCTCTCATAAATAAGAAAATCCCATAAAGTTGTGAAACTCTTATTTTTTATAAAAATGCCATGCCATGCCCCAAAACTCTAGGGGAGGACAAGTACACCAGATGAGCACCTCGTACACATGGTCTATAACATATACGAAATTATAAGATAACAAAAGAGCGGAATAACTAACGTACTTTAGAGTATTTTGAACAAAAATTATACAACCTACTAACTTTATAATGTCTTCAAGCCTCTAAAAAGTTTAGAACCTTACACCACCAACTAATTGAGATAGGTTCCCAACATACTCAACTGGTGACCTGTAAATATAAGCCAAAAGTACTCTATAAAACCCTAAATAGAGATGGATCTTATCAAAGTATCCGCTGAGGAAGGCAAGAGGATCTAACATGCATGTTTTCTCCCCTGTGAATTTGACCCTGCTTTAGTAGAAATGCAGCATCCCTAGTATAGGCACGTTAGTATATGTAAAACTTGTAATGGTATGTAAAACAGCCATAAAAATAGGTGAGACAAGCACACACTATTTATTTTACGCGTGCTAAATTTTGTCTCTGGCCAACAATGAAGCTAATGTTTAGCATAGATTTTCTACAAAATGAAGCAAGATGAACCGACGTCACACCAAACCTCGAATTAGCACTAACATGTACCAGATTCACATTCTTATAACTGTACTTCAATTTTTAATGAGAAAAAGGATGGAAAGTGCGCCATTCTCAAAATAAAAACTGAGGTTATTTACTCAAGAATTTGAACCAAACCTACCCATAGCTACTGTGACTTTCAAGATAAGCGAGGACAATGAACAATTTCCAGATTCTAGAATAAAAAGGCAATCGTTCCAAGGTACAACAAATAGTGGCAGCAACCAATTAAAAGAAAGAGATACCGGCTTCAATTCCCCGAGTTATAGACTTCAACAAGTTGAGATAAGATTAAAGTACTACAATGAATTTTCAAGAGAACAAGCCACCGCATCATGGATTTGTTCGACATAGGCAGTAGCGTGCTATAGTTAAACTAGTTTTTACATTTAACTCAGGTTAACAAGTGTACTCCAAACAAAACACCACAGCGTATCAAAGAAGAGAACTTCACTCGAAGTCAAAACTACGCACGACTCTGCGTTCGCCTACATTTGACAGAAAACAATAGGGTAGAAAAGCTACTAATAAAGATGAACAGTTCAATTTAAAGATAATTCGCACTTCATCACATAAGCAACCAATCTGAAGCTGAAATTTGAGCAAAACAGCACATAAAACTTAAAGTGGGAGAAATATTACCTTTTTGAGAGCAGCAAAACTGAGACGACGAGCGAGGATGATCCCACCATTTCGACACCGACTCGATTCACCAAACCGCAAAAATCAAACAAAATTTGAACTAAAAGATAAAATGTTGGGGGATAGTATTCGTGTCGAACAGTGTCAATAGAGAGGAGTATTTATATAGGAGCTTGAGAATCTTCAAATGGCAATTCCACAAATCTTTAGAATAAGGCTCCAGAAAAATTGTATCGTTTTCGGATCAGATTTGGAAAGAAAAATCTGTAAAATTGGAGGGATATACTCTTTGGAACCTATTGGGATCTTCCTGGATGCGAAGTTGATGGAAACAGAGGGAATTTCCAGGACCTTCCGTATCCACGTAACTCTTGTACGAATTTGGGAGAGAGGAATAAGGAAACTGAGGAGGGATTTTAGGGTTCAATAGATTTTGAGGGAAAGTTTGTGTGCTTTACGGTGTTGCTAAGTTGAAAGAAGAGAGAAGGTTGTGTTTCTGAGGGCTAAAGGGTTTCTTCGGCCGGGTCAGCTACTTTGGGTGGTTGGGCTAGATTTAGAATATTTGAAAGTGGGCTAGGAGGAGCATTGGGCTCACTATGTTGAGGGAGAAGACTTAACTAATTTAATAAAATTAATAATTTAAAAAATTTGAGATATCAAATAATTTTTAAATTAATTGATGAGGTTTTAATTAGAAAACGATCTTAAAATAATTATTTTATATAAAGCACAATATTTTACTAAAAGACTAATTACACATCTAGTTTCCAATTTAAATCAATTTTGCGAAAAATGAAAGAAACCTTCGATATCAAGCATGGTTTTTTAATCGCAATAATTTCTTAAATATTTTTCTTAAGTAAATTTATATAATTCCGCATAGAAGAATATGAAAATTATATATTTTAAGCTTGAAACTAGTTTTGAAATCACCTTAACATTATAATATTTCAAATTGCTTAAACTAGTAGAAGCTCCAAAGTAATTCAAAATGTGAAGGCTTAAAATTGAGTGTCAACAACTGTCCCTCTGTTTACCTAGGATCGATGAAAGAGATTTTTGGTAAAAAAAATTTGACAAACTCAATTTTGACCGACTTGTCATGCCCTAAAAATCAGGCGTGATTGCACCTACCTTCCAGATCTGGTAGATCATCCAAGCTCACGGTTTAGATGAAATAAGGTACAATAAATAAAAAAAAAGGTAATAAAAAGTAAAACTCACATTAACAAAACTCACATTAACGGTGGAAAATTCAACTACAAATGCCCAAAACTATGTGTCACTATACATAGCCACAAATAAAGATTTATACAAAGTCTGATAAAAACCTTAAAGTCTTTCAATAAGTAAAAAAAAACTCAAAGATAGAATAGAAACTTCGGAGACTGCAGATGAACATCAACTACCTCTAGAAATCTCCAAGAAGCATCTAAGTCTCGAAAGGAAGAACTCACCACGGATCTGCTGTAGTACCTGCACAAAAGTGCATAAAAGCAAGAGCAAGTACAAGAAAACGGTACTTAAGAGCATCCTTGACTATCTACATTTAGAGATGCAAAAATTCAACAATCTTTTAACCAACCTTAAGGAACTATTCATATGTTGTTGAATAGAAATAAGGAATCTCAGTCATAGGTATTTTTATCAACAGTTAATTGTTCTCAAATTGAGCCATTCAAGGAATCTAAGATCCTAATTCAGAACTGATCCTCCAACAATACTACAACCTGCATCAAATGTATATATACAACAACCCAGCAACAGTTTAGGAAATAAATAGAAATATCAGTCGCAACCAACAAAGATAGAATATCTCAAAGCTCTTAATGAAACAGTAACCAGGAAATCATCAATAATATAGGCACCGGTCAATTACACTGTCATATCATTTTATTAATATAATTAGGCATCGGTCATTTACATAGTAATGTCAATAGTATAATTAGGCACCAATCAGTTACACAGTCATCCCATGTATATAGTACAATGAGCCACCGGTCAATTACACAGTCATGTCTTTTCAACAATATAATTAGGAACAATCAATTACACAGTCATGGCATCACATAATATAATCTCACATTTGAATAATTTCAACTGAGTAATCATCATATATAGAATTATGGAAATCTTATAAATGAAGGTTCCAATTCAATATTCAAGACCTACCATTCGTTTATCCCGACACTTTTACCAACAATAAATAATTGAATCCCAATTCTTGCCCAAATATCCCTTATAACGTGATTCAAATCAAATACCTTACCACGCATTTCAAATATATGCATAATTCAACATATACCACAATTACTCCTACTTATTCAATCTTTTAAATTCAACATGATAGATAATGTTGAATAGAAATAAGAAATCTCAGTCGTTGATAATTTTATTAGAAGCTAATTATTCTTAAATGGGGCCACTTAAGGAATCTAAGATCCTAATTCCCAACCAATCCTCCAACAATACTACAACATATATCAGACATATATATACAGCAACCCAACAACAGTTCAGGAAATAAATAGAAATATCAGTCGCAACCAACAAAGATAGAATATCTTGAAGCTCTTAATGAAACAGTAACCAGGAAATCATCAATAATATAGGCACCGGTCAGTTACACTGTCATATCATTTTATTAATATAATTAGGCACCGGTCATTTACATAGTCATGTTAATAGTATAATTAGGCACCAATCAGTTACACAGTCATCCCATGTATATAGTATAATGAGCCACCGGTCAATTACATAGTCCTGCCTTTTCAACAATATAACTAGGCACAATCAATTACACAGTCATGCCATCACATAATATAATCTCACATTTAAATAATTTCAAGTGAGTAATCATCATATATAGAATTATGGAAATCTTATAAATGAAGGGTCCAATTCAATATTCAAGACCTCCCATTCGTTTATCCCGACACTTTTACCAATAATATATAATTAAATCCCAATTCTTGCCCAAGTATCCCTTATAACATAATTCAAATCAAATACCTTACCACGCATTTCAAATATATATATAATTCAACATATAGCCCAATTACTTCTATTTATTCAATCTTTTAAATTCAACATGATAGATAATGTTGAATAGAAATAAGAAATCTCAGTCGTTGATAATTTTA
>JBDJHY010225152.1:0-11130 GCA_039654485.1 Withania somnifera | reverse complement strand
TTACTCACCTTTAGATTCTTGCTAGCTTGTGTTTTGACTCCTATCTTATTGACCTAGGCCTTTAGTTTCTTGGTTGTTCTTTAGTAGTGATTTCGGCTTGTTCAGTGTAAACCCTTAACTAGTTTTTATTTGCTTTAGTAGCTCTAGTGAACGACGGTAGACGAGGGTCATGTTTTTGGCCAGAGATGGGGGTGAGTGTTGGGGGTGGTAAGTGGGTCAAGGGAGTTTCTAGGTCGAGAGTAGGGTTTTGGAGCATAGGGACTTTAATAGGGAAGTCCATAAAGCTAATAAAGATCCTCAAGAAGTGGAAGATTAATATAGATTTTGTCTAGGAAAGCAAATGGGTAGAAGCTAAGAAACGGGATGTGGAAGGCATAAGTTGAATGGTGTAGGAATAATAGTAGATAGAGAGCTAAAAGGAGCAAGTGGAAAAGGTAAGGCTGGTAGGTCAACGATAAGATGATGACAATTAAGTCGGTAGTTTGGAGGATCTTACTTTGAACATTATCAGTACATATGCAACTGCAGGCTTGGGCGAGGAGGACAAGAACAACTTTTGGGAGGTTTTGGACAAGGTGGTGAGAGTTATATTGCAAACTGAGAAACTTTTTGTAGGAGGAGATTTCAATGGACATATTGGGCTAAACTTTGAGGGATTATGACAATGTATATGTGAGGCTTTTGTTTTGGGGACTGGAATGAAAAAAGAGTCTTATTTTTGGATTTTGAAAGAACTTTGCGTTGGTCGTTGCCAATTCGAGTTTTTGGGAGAAGGAGCACTTGATAACCTTCTATAGTACGATGACTAAGACTTAGTAGACTATTTGCTCCTTAAGAAGGATGACAAAAAGGTCTTTGAATAGACGCTGGTTATCCGGAGTGAGAATACCTAACATAAGCTCTTGATGACGGTTTCGGAGATCAAGCTGAAGAGGAAGAAGAGGATTGCAGATGACGGGAAAAAAATCAAACGGAGTTGCTCAACTATGGTCTCTTCCCTAGTGACGCTGATGGCTATGAGGGCTTGGGGAAGTAGTGGGGATGCGAACAACATGTGGGATAGAAAGGCAAAGTACTAATGGAGGAGGCACTCATTAGACGGAGATGGGAATCATACATTCATTAACTCTTGAATGGAAAAGGGGACTGATAAGTTGGTAGAATACCAACTTATTAAGCTTTTGAAAGTGAATTTGTGTGAGATCTTGCTGATAATATGTCGCATGAGCAGGTAATCTCTGAAGCCCAATGGAAAGCAAGGATTTGGCTCAAAAAGAGAAGCAATCACACAAAAACAAGAGCAAATGAGAGCATGCAAAGCAACATCAGGACACTGCCAGGCATATGTTAACCACTAAAGAGCATATGTGGCCGCATACCTTCATATACAAACCATATAAACGGAGCATATGCAGACCATGAAGCAAGCATATGCGGCCGCATTCTCTCATATGCGGACCGCATAAGCATTCCAGAAGAAGGCAATTCTAGGCGTCCATATGTGGAGTGTATGCGGACCGCATACATCCATATGCGGACCGCATACATCCATATGCGGCCGCATACACAACTTCACATACGTCTCCAGAGAACCCAACCTGCTAAAGACAACAAATGCGATCCGCATAGCTCCACATATAGTCTGCATATGGACGGAGGGCAATTTTTTCGTTCATATTTTCTGATTCTAGGGACATATAAATAGGTTTTTGTTAAGTTTTTGGCATTATCTTTCATCTTATTTGGAAACCCTAGTGAGTGAAGTGAAGAGCATTGAATACTACTCTTCACCCACATTTATTTCCTTGTAATCTTTTGGATCGATTATGCACTTATGGCTGAACAAAGGAATGAAAATATGGGTATGCTTTCTCTTTCCATATTTATGAGTAGCTAAACTTTCATTTCTTAGGGATGCGTATTGATGGGTCATATTTTAAGAAGTTGGAGGTTGCAAACTCCAACTACTTGGTTTTCTACTATTGCTTGGCAAAGAATAGCTGACGCTAGACATAGATTGACTAACTTGAGATAATTAGATTGTTTTAAAAGGAATATGTTGGGGTTTGAGAGAATTCAACGTCTAGTGAGTTTGTGGATTAAGAAATCATAGATTTAGCTGGGATCTCATCTACCCATAATGTTTGTCGAAAAGGAAGCACATTAAGCACACCCATTTACTAATTGCGACCCACTCAATCACATCCCTTAAAACAAATTAACGCTTAAAGATCCAAAAACTCCCCCATTTTTATTGTCTATAAAAGGTGCAACCAATTGGTTCTTTGACACTTGTGGGTAAAATCTCTTATTCTATTCCCTATGGGATCGACCCCGACTCTTGAGTTGGGTAACTTTACGTATAACAATCATTTCATTTTCTAAAGTTGGAAGTTAGTTTGGATGTTATCAAAATTGGCGTCGTTGCCGGGAAAGAACTGTAGATTTTCCTTTTTAGCGTTTTGAGTCATTTATATAGATCATGTTTTATAATTTACGGTGTTTGTTGTTTGTGCCCATTACTAAGAATAACGCCATGAGAAGCAGCCAAAGTAGTGACGCTTCAATCAGGTGCTATGAGGATGATGATGAAATATTCGACCGATCAGCTAGTACCATCCGTCTGCCTCCTACCAAAGGCAATGTCTTCTTCCGCATCACTAGCACAATGCTACACTACTTCCAATGAAGGGGTTATTTGGTGGTAAACCGCAAGAAGTAAACCGCCACCTTAAGAATTTTGTGGAGATTTGCCAACTATACAATATCACCAGCATCACCCAAGAATCAATTCGCCTCAAGCTTTTCCCTTTCTCACTACCGGGAGAAGCCACCGCTTGGTTGAAGGAACTACCCGAGGGATCAATCTACTCGTGGAATGAATTAACCAAAGCCTTTTGGGAGAGGTTTTCCCACCGGCTAGGTTGTTGCAACTTCGAGATGAAATATTGAATTTTCGTCGAATGCCACGGGAAGAGTTGCATGAAGCATGGATACGGTATAAGAGAAGTTTGATTCAATGCCTCACCCATGGGTTGTCAAATGTCGTGCTCTTGCAAACCTTTTATACCAACAAAGTGTTTGCCAACAACCTAGCTGGAGGGTCGTTGATGGATCAATCATTTGGAGTGGCAAAAAGCCTACTTGAACGAATAACTAAGACCAACTGTGCGTGGTAAACTAGCAAGACCGAGGTGGCCATGGGGCTTCCTCCGCCAGTATCTCTAGTGAACAATGCAAAAGAGATGAGGAGCAATGGAAAAATTAGTCACTCAAGTAAACTTGCTCACCAAACATGTAATGAATGCGGGACGAAGAGTGTGAAAGTGGTCACTACACTTTGGTGGAGGAAGTCATTACCACGAAGAGGAAAACAAGTTGGCATACGAAAAGGATGCATACTTTTTAGCAAATCAATCGAGGGGTTTCCGACCCAAGCAAGGGTACAGGAATCAAGGTTGGATGATGGCAAGATAAAGGGCAAGATGAGAAGGTAACCAAGAGAGTCATTAGAGAAATCGTGAAAAGGACCAATAGAAAGATCGAAGTGAAGGTTGGCGAGAAGGGAACCAAGAAAGAAACTACAAATATGTTCCCATAAACAACCGAGACCAAGGTCCAAGCCATGCAACCGTTAGAGACCCCACGAGCTCCAAAGCGGAGGAACTGATCGCAAAGATATTGAATCGGTTTGAAGCTACCAAAAAGGGCATAAAGGATATTGGTCAAATGGTGCCTCCCACTCCGCCTACATTAAACACATCGAAGCCCAAATGAGGGCAAAAAAGAAACTCTCCCTAGCGACACGATGGCAAACCCTAAAACGAAAATATGCATTGTATGGCCATTGTAACGAAGAGTGGGAGGTTCCTAGGAGGTAAAGAAGAAAAGAGTGCACAAAACGACCAAAGAGAAGAAGTGACACCAAGCAATACGAAGGCCAAGAAGATATTTAATCTATCGGGAAGTGTTGATGTCACGAAAAACGTTATGGTAGAGACCCCGAGTGGAGTCGAAAATGTTAAAGTTGATGACAAGCATGATGAGAGTAGAGCTCCCCCACGCAAGTGACACACAAACGGAAAACATGAAAAGGTATCCAATGTTTTACATCATAACTCCCCCACATGGGTGACAGCACAAACGACATAAAGAAAACACATAACAAGCCAAAACAAGGGCAACAATAGTCACAACCCCCACACGAGCTAACACAAAGATAAAATGCAGGTAGAGTCAACAAAGTTCCAACAAAGGCAATAAAAATCACAACTAACACCAAAGTCAGCAAGAGCAACCAAAGTACCATCACATCCAAGCCACCACAGCAACAGCATGCAAACAGGGCACCCCACCCCCCACTAAAATGACGGCATTGTCCCCAATGCAATCAGAAAGCAAGAAAAGAGGTTAGAACTCCCTGTGGCACAATAAGGACCCTGAGGCGGCTAGGGACCAAAGAGGGAAGCAGCAAAGTCAGAGGCAATATCTTGAGCTTTACCAGACTGGGCTCGGGTGCTACTAGTGGCCCCTATTTGGCGATTTTGCTCATCCACAACAGACTGTTGTTGGGCTATCTCTATCTTCTCCTCCTCCATGTACCCCGCAAATCCTCCATACTCGGCTGTCGTAGGCAATGCAGGTATCCGATACCTGCAGGATCATCAGCCAATATATAATCAAGAGAAAAATCAAAATCAGCATCATCAAACTTGGCTTGTGCATCCTTAATCTTTATCAGTTCATCCTTTAGCACAGCTACTTCCCCTTCAATGTTTTCACCTGCCCATACAATTTTGACATTTGGACAAGCACAGGTGAAAAAGCATTGTCAACAACCTTTGGGATGATTTACGGTAGCTTTGCCACCAATTGGGCTAGGGAGGCGCTATTCTGTCGGGTCATGTCAGCCACATAGTGAAAATTGCCGGGGTTCAGCCTAGGATGAGAGGGTTGTCGGAGAGGCATAGATGGAGAGAGGTACTGCCCTATGCCCATAGGGGCGGGTGTCGATAGTAGGACTGTCAGAATGTGCATGATCATCATCCTCGTCATCATCGTCCTCCGGAGAAGATGCACTACCTCCGAACAAAGCAGGGAAAGGGAATGCTCCCTCAACAGTCAGTCGCCTCTTTGCCACGAGGTTATCTTCATCCTGGCTATGGGTGAGGTCAATTCTAGATAACACAGGCACCGCCATATCAATTCGAGGAATTTGGGGCACTCCAGCCCTAACACACAGAGATGAGGCAAGGGAAAGGATATGCCAGCTCGGATTGGCGTGCTCATACTTTGATTGCTTCGACAATGATTTTGCCAACATTTAGAGGCATGCCATACATGATACAAGCCACAAGGATGCATTTGTTCGAAGGGGGGCCTGATTGTCGTTCTTGGTCGGACAAAGGTATGAGCAAATAAAGCTCAGCCAATGTTTGGCCTAGATAGATAGGTCCCTTTTGTAAATAGTACCCCCGAACTTTACCAAGCAGGCTTGCCCTTAGCAATGACATTTTCCATCCAACGATATTGAGAGTTTTAGGTGGCGAGCTTGTTCTGGTTAGTCGGATCAGTGGGGTCATCTTGCCCGAAACAAATAGTGTTGATGGCTGATGGATAGCAGTCAACCTCTCGCCCCCGCACCATTACGTTGAGCTTATATGGTTGATCCCTAACACTACCAGTGTACTTCTTCCTCTGTGCTTGGGCCTTGGAAGAGCCATAAAACCCATGAACTCTTTTAAGGAAATATGCAGCAAAAAGGTGTGTAAACAGTTCCCAACCTCGGGTTTCAATATGCCGCTTTATATTCGGGAACAACCCCGGAGATATCAAAGCACTTTTCCTCATTGAAAGGTTGGTTTTTCTTTCCCGCCACTTATATATACTTCATGCCTTCGACTCTAAACCTTAATTGATCTTCGCCTCTCTTGCGTCTCGCCTCAGCCCAACAGGTTTCTTCCTCTTCAGTAAGGCCAATGTTCTCTTTTTTCGTGGCTGAAGCGGAACAAGTGTGCTCTTTCCTTTATCCGCAACGGAGGATCGTGCTCCGATGGTGGACCTAGTTTTGCATTTTTGTGCCATACTTGCAAAATGATGTTAGGCCGGACCAACAACTAGTATAACACATAAGATAAAACAGCAAAGAAAGTTGAAAAACTGGCAGCATATACAGATCCTATATGCGACCGCATATGCTGACAGAAGCCTCTTGTTCTTTGGAAGCATATGTGAACCGCATATAGGGGTTATTATTTTGTGACGGTTATTATTCAAAATGTTTTGTTATGCTTTCACTTTCGCTAATTTTTTTGGACTGCTTTGGACTGTTTTTTCGTAAGTCGGGGGTCTATCTGAAACAGCCTCTCTACCCTCTCTACCTCTACGGTAAAGGTAAGGTCTGTGTACACTCTATCCTCCAGACCCCACATTGTGCAACTACGCCGGGTATGTTTGTGTGGATGAGAATGAAACAATCAAGTACACAAGTAGAATATTAGGTTGTGGTTGTGGCAGATCAAGCAACTACTAAAAAACTAAAGTTCAGAGAGATTAGTCTGATGAAGCTTGTATGTGATAATCAAGTTGTACTTTCCATATTGCATCTAATTTGATCTTTTGTGACAGAACAAGCACATCAAAGTTAATTGTAATTTTATCAAAGAAAATAGATATTCTAAGGAAAGCCCAAGGGCTTTACTCTAGTGGCTCGACACATGGTGTATGGATTAGGTCCACGTTATGGGTTTGAACTCTACAGCACACAAAAAATATGACATTCAATTTGAGAATTCTAAAGGAAGACGCCCATCAGCCACCCAACTGTGCATCACTAAACCTTGGACATTTCTAGATAATAAAAAGATAAAAAGAGAGGTTCCTTCCCCAAAAAAGGGAAAAGAACCCTCAAAAAGTATCATCACAAAACTTATAAAGTTAAATAAATCAACTTGCAGATATATTCACTAAGACACTTGCCAATCTCTAAACTAGTTATATGTGCCACAAGCTTGGTATTTGAAAGTAGTAGGAGCAATATTGTAAATATACTGAATATCAACTAGGATCAGTAAAAATTAACGAAGACTTTTTAATCTTGATGCTCCTACCTATTTTATAATAATATACACCACAATACAAACCTCCCATAGCTTGATGTAATAATCTAACTCTGCGATCCCCTACAATTCTTTTTCCCGTTCTCTTATTTCTTATAAAAGGTAACTTAGCTAAGGGCCTGATAGAAGTTGGACCGCGAACCTATAAAAATGACACTCAAGGGCTATATGGACAATAACCAAACTAGAGGGATGAATCTGGGGAAAAAAGATCCCCAGGAATAAATCTGGAAACAGAATTACCATTGCTGCATTCAAATATCATATATTCAATTAAGGAAACATTACTAATATTATATGCTCCTCTTGGCATGATATGTTTAGCAAAAGTTTGTTTCTTAACTTGTAGTGAAGGAAATTCCAGCAATGGAGCAAAAAACTGGTATGATATAAATTATGCAGAAAAGATTAGCATGAAACGAGGACAGTTGTTGATCAACATCAGTTAATACATGCTTTTGCATGGATACAAAAGCAGACAAGGAGAAAGTAAAACAGGAAAATAGAAACATTTCCATTTATGTTTTTTCTTGTTGAAGATAGTTGACTTATAAAAGCATCAGCTTGTACCTTCCCCAGCGGCAATAAGGGATAGAGCATGAGCAGGGGATAAAACCACTTCTTCCTTAATTCCTTCCACAAATGTCCCCTAAAAATCAATAAGGAGAACACCAAATAAGAACAGTGTATATTTAGAAATGAGAACATTGATGGAAACGTGCTAAAATTTCAAGGCAGTTAGCATCATATAAAAGATCTCGACACACTAAAATAGCTTATGATGGAGAAGAATGAGCATAAGCAATACTTTACCAACTAACCAAGCAATATGCAATACTTTACAAACTAACCAGAACACTGCAAATTAATTTAATTAAAATAACTTTAATTAAAGCAGCTAGAAGCTCAACAAATGTCAACAGTGATAAAGGACTCTCTGGATGACTGGATGCATGATTACAAGAGTGTGAGATTCGGTTCTAGGAGAAGGCCCTTATTGCAGATTTAGTATCACCCTGGTCATCCCATCAGGGAGATGCTTAATAGCATTTATACAGAAAGCTGGCTAGAGAACCCAGAAGAAGTCGATCAGAGAGTGAGACTTTTTTTTTATGGTTGTGGTGTCCGTCCAGCTTTCGCGCACCTCGACTAAATCCACGGGATACCTGTCACCTCCCACTAGCAACAGGTGGATAGAGTTAAAAAGATGGGAAGAATCACCTAGTGTTTTTTGTCTCTGCTGGGAATTGAAACTGAGACCTTTGGCCTCATGATTCTTTAACCCACTTCACTGACCACTAGGGCACACCCTCGGGTGCGATCAGAGAGTGACTCTACAAGAGCTATAACCATGATATAGCTTAATCTCTGCACTCTGAGTGATGGTGATGGCAGATAACAGTGACATTAAATAAGGTATAAGCGGCAAACGAGTTCCAGATTGTAGCTCACGGGAGAACCATGATGTACTGGTTTTTAAAAAATGCCCGCAATACTAAATTAAGCTATATTCAAATAACATTCTTATGGAGCTGGTGAACCAAAGTAGTCCAACTAGTCCCACTATATTATTACTTATAGTATAATTTCCCTTCACTGGAACTTCTGTTCTCAAAAAACAACACTTAGATTTGCACAAGTCACTAAATGTTAAGAAAGAAGCTACCACTTGAGATGCCAAAATATTTTTTAATCCCAAAGAGGAAGTATCTGTGATGGTATATATTCTATATCAGACCCATAGTTGTATATATACCTTGCAGTAGATATGTTCTTATGTGAACTTAGTGTTCTTCTGCTTATTATCTCAAAGGGGCTCACACAATTTTTATCATGTGCCAGCAAAATCATTCAAGTCAACCTTGGGTCACTTTAGATGTGGACTATGTATTTATGAATAGAGATAATCTATCTGTTAAATTCCCATATTCTCTCCAACATACCAGGAATAAGCTCTCACTAGCTGAGCCTTTTTTGGATTGAAAGGTTTAGGGGAGTTCTGCTTTTAGGGTGTGTTCTAGGTTTTTTCATGTTAGTTTGGTCAAAAAATTGAAAAATGTTTTCTTTAGGAAAACAAGCTCTTCGAAAATAAGAAAATTATTTCTTCAATGAAAGTAGGAAAAACAAGTGACAATGTCTCCTATCGTTCTCAAAATCAATAAACAACAACAACAAAAACTCAGTATATTCCCACCAAGGACCGGGGAGGATAGAGCATACGTAGTCTGTACCACTATCTCAAAGGTGAAGTAAAGAGGTTGTTTCCGATGACAAAAATAATTCAAGAAAAAAATATAATATAAGATCAACAAATAGTACATGAAACAACAGAAAATACCAAAAACAATACTAATACAGAGTAATACTACAGACAATTAAACCGAAGCAATACACCTCATGAAAACTCCAAGAATCAGATACTACAAGCGTATCAATATAACTCCTAGAACGACTATCAAAACATAACACTCCTATCGACTAACAAGGACACAGTCATTCCTAATATTTTTTTAACCAAATACACATCCTTCGCAACTTCCTATCTAGGGTCATTTCCTCCGCAAGCTGTAACTGCTCCATTTCAGGTCTAATCACCTCCGGCTAATATTTCTACGATCTACCTCTAGCTCACCTAAATCTATCCATAGCCAACCTCTCACACTCCGCACTAGAGCACCAGTATGCCTTCTGATCACAAGTCTGAATCATCTCAACCTCGCTTCCTATATCTTAACTTCCATCGAAGTCACTCCCACCTTATCTCGAATAACCTCATTTCTAGCTCTATCTCTCCTAGTCAACCTACACATCCACCGCAACATCCTCATCTCCGTCACCTTTATTTTTCAAATGTGCGAGTTATTGGTTGGCCAACAATCTGCCCCATACAACATGGATGGTCTAACCGCCACCCTGTAGAATTTGCCCTTAAGCTTAGGGGGTACCTTCTTATCATACAAGACTCCAGATGCTAGCCTCCATTTCATCCATGCTGCACTAATACGGTGAGTGACATCCTCATCAATCTCCCTATTTTCTTGATTTTATGATCCAAGATACTAGAAACTATCTCTCTTTTAAATGGCCTGAGTATCAAGTTTCACTATCACGTCAGTCTCAAGTGCCACTACACTGAACTTGCACTACAAAAACTCTGTTTTGGTCCTGCTCAGCCTAAATGCTTTAGAGTTTAGACTCAAGAGTTTATCTCCAAACCTCCAACTTATCATTAATTCTTTTGTGGGTCTCGTCAATCAAAACTATGTCATTTGCAAATAACATACACCATAGCACCACCCTGAATTTGCCACGTCTTACATCCATTACCAAGGCAAATAAAAAATAACTAAGGGTTGACCATTCATGCAACCACATCAATACGGGAAAGGGCTCTGAATCTTCTTCCACAATCCTAACATGAGGCTACTCCCCATCGTACATGTCCTTAATCGACCTAGTGTACACTACCGGAACACCTTTAGCTTTCAAGCAACTCCAAAGAACCATCCTAGGAACTTTGTCGTAATTCTTTTCTAGATCAATGAACACCATGTGAAGGTTTTTTCTCCTCTCCCTATACTGCTCCACCAGTCTCCTTACAAGATGAATGGCTTCTGATGTTGAGCGCCCTGGCATGAAACCAAATTGATACTCGAAAATAGCCACAATCTTCCTCAACCACAACGTCACCACCCTCTTCCAAATCTTCATCATGTAACTTAGCAACTTGATGCCCCTATAGCTGTTGCAATTCTGAATATCGCGATTGGTCTATACAATGGAACCATTTTAATCCATCTCCAAGCTTCGGACATCTTCACCGTCCTGAAAATGACATTAAACAACTTGGTCAGCCATTCCATACCTACCATGTCGGAGCTCTTCCAAAACTCCACCGAAATCTCATCTGACTCAGTCGCTCTAACCCTACACATTCTACAAATAGCCCCCTTAACCTCCTCTACCTTAATACGCCTACAATAACCATAATCATGACATCTCTCCGACTACT
>JBDJHY010225124.1:0-11131 GCA_039654485.1 Withania somnifera | reverse complement strand
CGTACTCCATATACCTCCTCCACATCACGTGGAAGCCTGAGGCAGGTCCATGGAGGTATGTCAGCACGTACAATTTCTAACGTTATCATAACCTCACATCCCAAATCACTAAGCCCCAAAGGTCTTAATAGTTTAGCATCTCGTGCCTAATATCAACAATCTCATCAAGCCATCCTTGGAAAGTCAAGGCGTAAAATGCCCTACTGTATAACTGTATAACCAAAGTCCTCAATAGATTGAGTATCGTGTATCCAAAACCAATAATGTGATGATATTAAAAGTTGTCCTCACTATTGTACGATGATGGACTCAAGTCCCAGCAGCTGTACTTACTACCGATCTGTGTCGAACTCAAGTACCAGCATTAATTAGTGAAATGATATTTCTCGGTGCCAGGGTGTAAAGCCCGGGCTAGAACAAGTAAAAATAGTATTACCGGATGCTCGATACCATGTCGAATCTAAAACAGTTAAAAGTCTATTTACTTATATTATTATTATATATTTCACTTCCTCAACTTATATCATTATTTACCATTTTTACCAAAATCACTTTTTAGCCTTTGCGGCTAAAAAATCAAGTGGTTATACTGGCCAACCCCAATGCACTCTCATTTGAGCCGAAGTCCCAATCTCTCGCATCATGAATGCACAACATATCAATAAGTATATATCAACATATGATCATGTAATAGTAATTTGTTATGTCCTGCATAGGTATCTCTAGCAAATTTCTAAGTCACAACCACCATATCAATCAGAGGCCAAAATATAAATATAAACATGAAAAGAATAAAAGAATAGTACAGGATCACTATATCCACCTAGCTATCCAACCCAAGAATGATATTTGGTATAATTATTAATGTTATAAGCCCATAAATAGCCCTACGGAGCGTACCTATCGTCCGACGATAAAGCATTGTAAATTCATGGATATTACTCCAATTGATTTTAAACAGTTTCTGAATGATCTGAAACTTGATCTAAAGTATTCTATATGTTAATACGAGTCTAACAGTGTAATTTATGCTAAGTTCTGGACTAAGCCTAAAATTGGTCCCAAAACAAGTATGCAGGGCCCGCTCGCCAAAACAGAAAAATAAACTTTATTACCAATGTTACCAGAAACCCTTTCTCCAAAATTAAGAACAATTTGAGTACGGGAAAGGCTTCAAAATAGCCCTAACAAATTTGACTACAATAGGATCAAAAATTCAAGATTTACGAAATTAAACAAGGAAATTCGATGAAGTAACTATACTACTGAGTGAAATAAACTCAAGAAAATAATTTATCCAATAATACAAGAATTAATTGGAGAATTTTAAGTTTTCATAATTAGGGTCATTAATGGAGGAAAGTTTCAACTTTCAAGGATTAATGCGGAGAAGAAGACTTACCAATAATGGACGAAAATGTCAGGATTCTTCAAAACCTTTTTCATAAATTTTGACGAAGGTTCCCAACAAAAAAATTTCATAATAACAAGAGGAGAAACTTAGAAAAGGGTTGAAAAATAAACTGAAAAATCAAGTCTCTACTTTAACTGGCTATGACTGGGCGTGTTCGCGCTACTTTAGCGTGATCGTGCCAATTAATGTTATTTTTTTATTTTTAATTTATCATGATTGCACTAAATAATTAATTTATTTGTTTTTCTTTTAAAAAATTTTATTACCGCGATCGCGCTAGAAAATCTGCAACTGTAGAATTTTCAAATGAAGGCACGAAATTGAAATGGTGTCCAACAGCAACAACCCATATATGTATTTTTAGTGAAAATACATTTTGGACTCAATGGAATAATCAAAAACAAAATCCGAGAATGTTCTTAAAAATGCAACGACAAGACTCGTAAATGAACCAACACCTCAAATAGCCTAAATCACCATTCCAGAACTGATGAAAGCATCAAAATTTCAATCGAACCAAACACCAAAATACCACTCAAGCTCCACTTTAGGACTTAAACTTAACTAAAATCCACAAATTGGACAAACTTAAGGTCAATCCTGACTTTGTTTGGCATTTCGAAACTAAAGGAACAATAGAAATTTAATTTCGAGCTCATCTTGAAGGAAATTTAACTTTGGTCAACGAGTACTTAGTTTCAAGCTCTAAAACATGCAATTTGAGATATTTTTCAACCGAGTCACCAGGGATCCAAACTAATGATCCCAACAAGTTGTAAATGACTTAGGGAAACTACTAAAATACTGTAGAATACAAAATATCATGTATTTATCATAAATGACCATGTGGGTCATTACAGTTTTAACTCTAAGAAATATTTTCTGACTCATTCTTTACGCATTTCAGATCATACCTCCATGATGTGCTAACATAGCTCTAGCTTGCATACAACTTGCCCACCAGGATATGAATCAGGCTTAGCCAGCTTCAGTCCCAACTCCTTTTCTAGCTCCCCCACTTGCTGAGCCTTAGCCAGATAATGTCAATGCATCATAGTTTAGGAAAGAAATTTAACAACTTACTCAGCCTATCACTACTCAGGTCCATTAGTAGATGGCGACCCTCATCCAAGAAGTAGTACATTATGATGGTGCATCCAAAGTTAATAGAGTTTCTCAAAATGCATCCTCGTAGTTCCATGGTTCCAAAGTTGGTAAAGATCCGAATAAATTTATTGATGAGGTTTGTAGAGTATGCAGTGTGATGAGAATTTTGGGTGTTGATAGGGTGGACTTAGCATTATACCAGCTAAAAGATATTGCTAGGTCAGTGGAAGAAAAACAAGGAAGTGGGTGCAGTTCCTACTTTGTGGGCTGAGTTTGAGGAGGCTTTTCTAGTCAGGTTCTTCCCAAGGGAAAAGAGAGAGGAGATTACTCGTGAGTTTCTAAATTTGGAGCAGGGATCTATAGTTGAGTGTGGGATGCATTTTATTCAGCTTTCTAGATATGTTTTGAAGATGGTTGCTAATATGCACAACCAAATGGATATTCTTCGTCTATGGTCTCTCCATCATTTTCTGAAAGAAAGAGAGCGGCTATTTTGAACAATGTTATGGTCATCGGTAGATTGATAGTTCAATTTGAACAGATTGAAGATAATAGGTTAAGAAGAGGTAGAGACATAAGAGTAATAAGGCCAAGACTGACCAATCAAAGTTTAACCAACCTAAGTCTGGTGGAGGGCATAGATCACAACAATAACAAAGCTTTAGGGGAACAACCCCTTCATCATTTTGTGCTCTTTTACAAACTTCAGGCACTGATGAGTCAATAAAGTAGGCAACCTCAATTTGCTTCTCAGAGTAGTGCTAACCCTGTTTATGGGAAGTATGGTAAGAATCACTCAGGTATATGTTTGGTTGGGCAGGCTGGATGCTATGAGTATGGCTAGGTTGGACAGAACCTTCAAGATTGTCGATCTAGGAGCTGTTTTGGATGTGGAAAGCTAGGCCACTGGCAGAGTAATTACCCTATGGTTGGATAGAGTGGTAACTAAGGTCAACATAATCTTCCTACGGTATAACCAAAATTGCACCCAGCTCAGCAGGGTGCTTTTTCTAGTATCGGTGGTGGTCATCTCCATAATCGGTTGTACGCATTGAGCTCCAGTCAAGAGAAGGAGCAGTCAGTTGATTATGTTACAAGTACGTTTAGGGTTGGTATTATTGATGTGTATGGTTTGTTCGATCCTATAGTTACCCTATCAATTTTCTCCCTTTATGTTTCTACATTTTTTGGACCCGGTTTTGAGGGTCTATTGTCACCCCTTGAAGTTACTCCCTTGACAGGGCACGACATCCTTAACCACTAAGTAGAATTGGATGGACCCTTGGCTCATGTACGTATCTACTCACTAATACTCAGCGGAAGCAATATCAACAAAATATCATGAATAAGTCGTGACCTAACATCTATTAATAAATGAAAAAATGAAAACTCAATATCAGGATACTATATCACTACTTAAAATCCTCTACCTACTAAATACATACTGCTAAAACAAGATCTCTACCTAGTCACCAAATAGTAAAATAAAGAATACAAATATAGTACTAGAGCTCCTCAAAATAAAATAATAATAAATCTTCAATGTCTTGGCACCTTAGAAAATAAAGAATAACCACTCTTGTATCCCTGGAATGTTGATCCAATCAACCACAAGTGTCTGGACGACTGGTAGGATCACAAAAAAATGATCAGTAGATTGAATGTACTACTAAATATGTGAGCAGCAGGTAAACATGCTATATAATAAGTAGGGAAGTATCTAATGGATATGTAATACATGAAAAATGCTATTAAGATCAACCTTCAAAACTAACTCAACTATGCAATAATATGCCATTAAAAATAGTAGTTAAAAGCTTCAACTCCAGAGTAATAAATAAACTAAAATAAATTATTTATACTTAACACTTGAATGACTCTAGGAGGTTATGTAACCGACATACCTTATGCACATGGCTACCAAGTCCAATATATATCCCTATGTTGGATCGTTTCCCAAACCCTACCTAGGTAAGGACCATGACTAACTCCAAGTAAATTCACTAAGACATGAACTAGATACATCACATTGGTCCATGAACTTTCAATACACCACTTTGGGTCATGAACTTCCTATTTTTATCTATGTAGGTTATGGGATAAGAGTTATGTCACAAGAATTCTCTCGGTGCTAATACTACTCCTAAAACTGACCATGAACTGATTTAACTACATAAGATTCATGAAATCTTGCACTTATTACATCTATGCCATACCTCTTACTTCATTAACATGCTCATATCGACTTGTCTTGTAGTTCAAACTACTAATATTCCTTGCATTTCAAGTTGACCTTGTACCAGACTTAAATTTAGAAAGGCAAGTTCATTAGTTTATAATTCATGAATTTGACAACTTTTACTATTCATGCTTCTGAACTTACAATTGACCAACACATAAACCTGACAATTACTCATAGCACTATTTACTAAAACCATAAACAATGCATAAAATTTCCATATAAGGACTCATAACCAAGATCTTGACCATACTTCCAAATTTAGAGAAAATATGCAAATTCAAAGTTTAACTTGTAAACTTCTAAATTTCGAGGACATATTATCATAAAATCATGTAACCATGATAATAATGATCAATATTATTTCATAATACACAATTCAATCCAAATCAATAATTTTGGGATTCATCTAGAATTCTATGTTATATTATGATCCAAAAACAATGGAGAAACTTAGGCACAAAGGTGAAAGGGACCCTTTCTCATGACCTACATATCTAGACCTTGAGGAATTATTGACTTGCACTTAGGAGAAGAACCTAGCCTTTTCTTGAACTTACAGAGATGAACTTTGATATAAACCCTAGCTTGATTTGACTATGTAAAAATGAGTAGAATAAGGTGTTCGAGGTATTTATACTAAGAGTGTTACCTTCCTTTCCACATATAAATCATCCATCTTGTCCAAGAATACAATGAACAGAATGATTCTTACCACACCTACCACATACCGGGTGATTGCTCCCTCCTATCACACTACCCTGGGAAGCGGTCTAAACTGCTTGACTCTACTAACTCTGAGGCTTTGTAAAATTTTTTGGTAGGGCACTGAATAAAGAAGTGGTCGGTCTCCTAGAACCCTGTTGCTTTTGTTTTCTGAATTGTTAGGCTTATGCTGACTAGACTCAGAATGTCTAGTCATAACCCTCTTACTCTTCTGAATTTCTCTCAACTTGGCCTTATCTTTCTCAATATGCTCTAAATGTACCATCAACCTGCCTATGTCCATATCATTACTCAATATGGAGCCCTCCTTTCCTGTATCAAATTATAGGAAAGATTAGCAAGAAACATATCCATCTTATTATGCATGTCTGCCACCATCTTAGAGCATATCTTAAGAGCTTTGTTAACTTTATATCATACTCAAACACAGATATGGGGTCCTACTCTAACATCATAAACTCATGAACTCTATCTTACCTCTTTTCTCTGGAAATAACCTACCCATGAATGCCTCCTCAAACTCATCCCAAGAAAGCAGAGAAAATTCTACTCCTTTATTCTTCTTCCACAAGTCATACCAAGACCTAGCAATATCCTTCAGCCGATATGCTTCTAACTCCACCCTATCCATACCTAAAATCTTCATCATCTCATCAATCTGATGAATCTCATCAATAAAGTTCTCCGGATCCTCCTTAACTATTGAACCATGAAATTTTAGAGGACCTATCCTTAGGAACTCATTCATTCTCACGACTTCAGCATCAAGCGCTACTAGTTGAACTACTAAATTTACTTACTGTTGAGCCTGTGCAACCACCATCTAATCCAAAAGATGACTGACATTACAAAATTCTTCAATGGTGACATTGTATGGCTGTTGAGTCTTTGGAACTAGAGGAGCCTGATTATGTTGGTTTTGACCTATGACCTAACGAGACTGTTGTTTGCATGGATGCATTATCTAAAATGCATAAAACATAAATCAAAATATAAATCTCAAAGTTAAATTCAAAGGCATGATATAGAATTTATACAAAAGGGACAATTTCCTAAACGCTCATTGGCCTCTCGGTTATAAGTATGCTGCAGTGCATACCCATAATAGAGGCTCTACCTAAGGATGGCTTCCATAAATCCTAGGAAGTTTGAACCTATTGATTTGATACCAATTTTCTCATGCCTCGAAGTCACCTCCTAGGCATGACACGACATCCTTATCCACTAAGTAGCCTTGGATAGACCCTTGACTCATATACTACTCTACTCATTAACCCTTAGAGAAATCAATAGTAACAAAATATCATGAATAAGTAGTGGAACTCATATCATTCAATAGATTAAAAAAATGAATAAATGAAAACTCAAAATCAGCTAGTACATCACTTTTTTCACTAAATAAGAACTGCTAGACTAAGATCTATAGCTAGTCACCAAGTAGTAAAACAAAGAATAAAACTATAGTATAGGCTCTCCTAAAAATAAAAGAATAATCATGCTCCAACATCTAGGTCCCTCGAACAATAAATGTCTGGATGGGTGGCTGCATAGTATAAGACATGCAACACATAATATACAGTCAGTACATTAAATGTACGATGAGCATGAGTAAACAAGTTATATAATAAGCAGAAAATATATCATTGCTATGCAATACATGAAAAAATGCTATCAAACTCAACCTTCAAAACTGACTCACATAGGCAATAATATGAAGGTTTAAAAATAGTAGTTAAAAGCCTCAACTCCAGAGTAAAAATGAACCCAAATAAATTATTTAGAGTTAACGCTTGACTGACTCTAAGAGGTTATATAATTGATATACCTTATGCATGTGGCTATGAAGTATACTCTATTTGAACCTTTCTCTATCTCTATGCTAGTTGGTAAATCTATTATAGCTGAGAGAGTCTACCATAGTCGTCTAGTATTAGTTAGTGGTAAAGTCATTCTAGTTGATCTTCATGAGTTAGATACGATGGATTTTGATGTCATCCTTGGCATGAATTGGCTTCATTCATTCTATGCCACGGTTAACTGTAGAACCAGAGTTATCCGTTTCTATTTTTTTAATAAACCATTTCTTGAGTGGAAGATTAATGTAGTTGTTCTAGGGTAAATCCATTGCTTACCTAAAAGCTAGAAAGATTATATCTAAGGGGTGTATCTACTACTTAGTCCAAGTTAAAGACTCTAACTTTGACATTTTAGATATTCAGTCATTTTTTGTAGTCAGAGAGTTTTCGAATGTGTTTCTTGAGGATCTACATGGAGCCCTCTGAAAAGGGAGATAGACTTCGTAATAGACCCTATTCCTGGAACTCTTCCTATTTTATATTTTGCCTTGTAGAATGGCTCTTACTAACTTAGAGAGTTAAAGGATTAGTTGGCAAATCAGGGTTTATTCTCCCTAGTATGTCTTCCTAGGGTACCCATGTATTATTTGGATGGTTCCCAGAATGTGTATATATTAATGAAAGCTGAAAAAAGTCACAATTAAAAATAAATATCCTATCCCAATGATTGATGACTTGTTGGGTCAATTGTAGGGTGCGAGCCAATTTTTTTAAACTTGGTATTTTTTCTGGATATCATTAACTTAAGGTTAAAGAAGTAGACATGCCCAAAACTATTTTCGAAACCTGTTATGGCCACTTTGAGTTTATGGTCATTTCCTTCAGTTTGACTAATACTCATACATATTTCATGGACCTCATGAATATATTCACAGAATAATTGGACCTGTTTGTGATAGTCATCATTGATGCCATTCTAGTTTACTCCAGAAGTGAGAAGGAGCATACAAACCATCTCAAAGTTCTCCTCCTGACTCTTAGAGACGTAAGCTCTATGCCAATTTCTCAAAGTGTGAGTTTTTCCTTCAATCAACTACCTTCTTGGGTTATAGCATCTCTAGAGAGGGTGTTCGAGTGGATTAAAAGAATTAATGTTGTTAGAAATTGTCCTAAACCCACCTTTTCATCAAATTTATACAGATTTCTGAGTTTAGCTGGGTATTACCATAGATTTGTTCAGGGCTTGTTTTCCATAGTCACATCTTTGACTAAGTTGACTCAGAAGAGGTTAAGTTTGAGTGGTCAGACTAGTGTGGTAAGAATTTTCAGGAGTTGAAAATAAGGTTGACTTTAGATCCAGTTTTGACTTTCCTAGAGGTTTTAGTATTGAATTTTGATACTCTCGGGTTGGTCTTGAATGTGTATTGATGCAACATGATAAGGTGGTAGAGTATGCTTCTAGGAAGCTTAGGATTCATGAGAAGGACTATCCTACTCATGATATTGAGCTTGTAATGTTTATTTTTTCCTTAAAATTATAGAGGAATTATTTGTATGGGGTACATGTATATATCGTCATTGATCATAAGATTCTTTAGTATGTGTCTAATCATAAAGATTTACATTTTTATCAGGGGAGATGGTTAGAGTTGTTGAAAGACTATAACATTAGTGTTATGTATCATTCGAGAAAGGCTAATGTAGTGGTTGATTCCCTCAACAGGTTGTCCATAGCTAGTCTGATGTATGTTAATGAGTATAATAGGGATTTAAATAAAGAGGTGCACAATTTTGCACACCCCTGGGGTTAGATTTGTTGGTGTTGGGGATGGTATAACGTCAGTGCAGAATGCTTCTGAATCATGTCTAGTGGTTGAGGTAAAAAAAGAATAAAGATAGTGATCCAGTCCTAGTTCAGCTGAAGGGTGTAGTTCAGAAGTAGAAAGTTTAAGTTTTCTCCCAAGGGGAAGATATTGTGCTCCATAATTAGGGTTATCTTAGTATTCCAAATGTATATGGATTGAGGCAAAATATCTTTTCTGAGGATCATAGTTCTAGATATTCTATTCACCCCGATTCCACTAAGATGTATTAAGACCAGAGAGAGATTCATTGGTGGAATATGATGGACATGGTTGATTTTTTGGCTAAGTGTCCTAACTGTCAGCAAGTGAAGGTAGAACATCAGAGACTAGCAGAAGAGATGCAGCACTTTAGGATTTCGATATAGAAGTGAGAGGTTATTAATATGGACTTTTTCATCGATCTACTCCTATCCATAAGCATGATTTGATATGGGTGATAGTAGACCACATTACTAAGTTAGCTCACTTCCTCTTTGTCCATACCAATTACTCAAAAGAGGAGTATGAGAGGATCTACCTCCAAGATATAATCAGAATGCATGGGGTGACTTTGTCTATTATTTTAGACCACGGTACACAATTCACTTCACAGTTCAGAGATCTTTTCAAAGGGATCTTGGTACCCAGGTTCACTCTCAGCACAACATTTCATCTACAGATAGATGGACAAGCTAAGAGGACTATTTAGACCTTGGATTATATGTTGAGGACGTGTGCAACCGACTTTAAGGATAGTTAGGTTGACCACCTGTCTTTGATAGAGTACACGTACAATAATAGCTATTACTCAAGTATTTAGATGGCATCATTTGTGGCTTTGTATGGGAATAGGTCCCTCATATATGGTTAGGGGCAGTAATGGTAGGAACAGATCTAGTGCATGATGTGACTCAAAAAGTTTAAATCATTAGAGAGAGATTGAGGGCATTTTGAAGTAGATAGAAATCTTATGCATATGTGAGGAGGAGAGAGTTAGAGTTTGATATTGATAATTAGGTGTTTTTGAAGGTGTCTCCTATTAAGGCAGCATGAGTTTTGATAAGAAAAAAAATTTTAGTCGTGTTATATTAGGCCATATCAGATATAGAGGAGAGTTTGTAATGTCTCCTACCAGTTAGACCTTCCAGTAGATCTTGTGGTAATCCATCTGTTCTTCCACGTCACCAAATAGAGAAAATGTTTGGTAGACCCTTATTTAGTTGTGTCAGTTAAGAGTATCAACATTAGATACAACTTAACCTACGAAGAGGTCATAGTCCATTCTTAGAACGAAAGGTTCACAGAATTAAAAATAAAGAGATTTTATCAGTCAAGGTTTTATTACAGAACCAGTCAGTTGAGGGAGCTACATTAGAAAAAAAGTCAAATATGATGTATAGATGCCCACACTTGTAATATTCAATCTAGTAAACTTAGATATGAATCATATATTTAAATACTAGATGAATCAGTGAGGAAACATCATAAAATCCAAAGGAAACAAATCCATTATCCACTTTACGTCAAGCAATACGTGGAGTACCTCCAAATATAACAGTAAAAGCAAGACGTGTAGGTGGATCGACTCATCTTTTCTCCTAGTTCTATTTCTTTGAGGTAATAGCCTATCTATCATCTATTTTCCTTGTGTCAAATATCTGTAGCATGTAAAATTTCATGAGGCCTATTGAGTGAATTATGCTCTACTTGTAGAGCTCATGGTAGTACAAAGTGGTATGCATATTAGTTGAGTGTACTTAGTAGCTTGTTCATGGTTCATTCAATTTTATGATGTATTGAGAGAGATTTCATAGTCATTTAGCCAACTTTCATAGTTATTTCCCCTTAGCAATTCGGTACATGTATCAGTCCATGGAAGAGTGAAAGGGTCACGCGCTCTAAGCCCGGCCCAACACGGTTAGGAAGATTCGCCGCAGAGCGATTCATGTTATCCGAGGATGAATGTTCTCAAGGAGGAGATATTGTTACACCTAGAAAAGCACCC
>JBDJHY010225114.1:0-11131 GCA_039654485.1 Withania somnifera | reverse complement strand
CGCACACTAACAAAAAATTACACCCTAAGGCTTATATAGATGCCCAAGAAAAAAGACCAAACTACCCCCAACTAATCCTGAAAGTTGAAGACTCAAGCTGCCCAGTTGAACAGGGGATCAAAATGTGATCCCAATCATGATGGACAGGCCATCACGTCGTGATCCCTACCGTGATAGGGCTTGTTTTCCTGCATTTCTTCCCTGCTCAATCCGGCTTCAATTCTCGCTTGATCTAATTCTTGAAAGCTTCAAATATACCTGAAATAGGCTAATCACATTGGTTAGTGATGCTAAACACGTATTTGCTAACAAGATACTCAAAAAACACCTAATTATTCTCGAAACTAAGTCAAAACATGGGAACTAAATGGCGTTAAGGCATATAAATATGCCTAAGATCATGTGATCGCGACCCGATAGTCTACAGTCGTGAAGGATAAGATATTAGAACTATGTGATATCATCAAATATATTAAGATAACGGAAAAGGGGTAAACAAATCCATGCAACTACATCATATACATCGCAGTCGTGAAGAAGATTACACCAGATAGAAGATGACAACAACAAACTCTAATTCAAACATCTTTGAGTGAACCCACTGGACTAGTTTATAATCTCATACATGTAAATCATATATGCTACCCCACCAAATCTAACGTTCCAGACTCAACGAGACCATCGAAACACCTGATATCTGTCAAGGATAATTTAAAACAAAACTTTCCATCAAATGATAAAAAACACTCCAATTCTTCTTAAACAAAAATGACCTCCTGAATCCAATCAAATTGACAGATTCATATTCGAGCACCAGAACCCCAAATGTTGACCAAATTCAAACTTAAGGCTTAAACTTTCACTTTATCTCATCTAATGGTCTAAATTCACCATAAAATCTCAAAACTAAAACTAAAAGTCTTCCTAGACCAAAATCCATAATCTAGAGCTGATGGAACTGGTGAAATTCCAATCTGCCATTTGTGGCTCTAAGCATTAATTAAATTCTACTATTTTAACTTAAAAGCCTTGAAAAAACTAAAATTACTAAAAGTTTTCAATTTTCTACTCTGGTTCCCAAATCAACCATATTAATGGACCAAAAATCACTTAAGGAACCTATTGAGAAGGGAAAATGGTAAATTTCCAAGAAAATTTAAAAATAATCATGAGGGTCATTATCTCCTCAACCATTAAATTTATATTTGCCCTCAAACATAAAGGAAAAGAACGTACCTGAAGCCTCTAAAAGCTAGGGATATCTAGCATGTATGTTGAACTCAATCTCCTAAGTATCCTCCTCAACTGGATGGTGCTTCAACTGAACTTTCACTATAGTTATGTCCTTGGTCTCAACTTATAGATTTGTGTATCCAAAATAACTGCAGGCTCCTTGTCAAAGGTTAAATTTGAATCCAAAGTCATAGAATCATATTGAATCACATGAATCATCGGTAATGTACTTCATACCATTGAAACATGATGAAAAACAAATAATCTAAGTGAGTCCAACTCTTTATCCACCTCTCCAATATGCTTCAAGATCTCAAACGACATAATAACCTAGGGTTGATTTTTCCCTTCTTTCTATACCTCATCACACCCTTCATGGGTGATACTTTAAGTAATACATAGTCTACCTCTATAAATGTTATGTAAACAAAGAACCTCAATAAAAAACAATGGATACAGGAAACCCAGCAAGCAAACTATCTGACTAAGGTAGATATGAGCTAACTTCTCTATAGTATACTTTATTTTAGCCGAATTAAAATGAGAAACTTGGTCAAACTACCCACTGTGGTAGGCAAACCCACTATGAAGTCCATAGTAAAATGCTCCTAATTCTATTTAGAAATGGTAATCCTCAGAGATAAACCACCCGGTCGTTGATGCTTAAACAATTCAAACACTTATCCACAAACTCCACTATGCCTTTCTTCATACCACGCCAACAATAATGTAGAATCAAGTTATAACACATCTTGGGTGCTCTTGAGCGAATAAAATACCTTGATCAATAGGCCTCATCAAGGATCAATCTAACTAAATCACCCATCTTTGGTACACAAACCCTACCTCCAATCCTCAAAACAACTTCCAAATCAAGCACCACTTCCTTTGCTTCATCTCTCAACATTTTATCTCGAACGATATGTCAATTCTTCAGATTAATTCCCTTAATTTGTTCCACCATAAAAGAGCGAGCCTCTACATGGGCAAAGACACCACCATCATGAAAAATCTACAACCTAACAAGATTGTTAGCTAAACTTTGAACATCCTCAGTTAACAATCGCTCTTACACTCGAATCATAGAAAGACTTCCCATACTAACCAACTTTCTACTCAAAGCATCTGCCACTATATTTTCCTTACCAGGATGATATAAAATAGTTATGTCATAGTCTTTCAACATCTCCATCCATATACGCCGCCTCTAACTTTGGCTTTCTTTGGATGAAAATATTCTAAGGTACTTCTATGGATGGTGAACAACTCACACTGAACCCCACACAAATAACATTTCCACAACTTTAACACAAAGACTATTGCTTCCAAATCCAAGTCATGATCATGGTAGTTCTTCTCATAAGCCTTCATCTACCTTGACACATACGTTATCACCTTACCTTTCTACATTAGCACTCCACTCAAGCCAACTCTAGAAGCATCAGAATACACAGTAAATCCCTCATCTTCCACAAGTAAGGTCAATATAGGAGCTGAAGTTAATAAAGCCTTAATCATTTGGAAGCTCTCTTCACACTAATTAGACTACTGAAAAATCACATTATTCTAATAGAGCTTAATTGGAAGGGAAACCTTGAACAAACCTCCTATTGTAGCCTGCCAAACCCATAAGAATCTTAGTAGGGAAAGTAGGCCTCATCCAACCTCTAACTTCATCTACCTTAGCTGGATCGACCATAATGCCCTACTTGGACACTATATGTCCTAATAATATCACAGAACTGAGATAAAACTCACACTTTGATAACTTAGCATCTAATTGATCTTTTCTCAATCTCTAAAGCATGATCCTCAATACTGAACATGGTCTGCCTTACTCCGAGAATACACCAATATGTCATTAATAAAGACAATCACAAATGAGTCAAGATAAGGCCTGAGAAATCCATTCATCAAATCCATAAATGATATTAGAGCATTAGTCAACCCAAAGTACATAACCAGGAACTCATAATGACCATAATCGGTCCTCAAATTTATCTTAGTGATATTCAAAGCCCTAATCTTCAACTAATGGTGGCCAGACCTCAAATTAATCTTAGAGAACACGGTAGTTCCTGTAACTTTTCAAAAAAATCATCAATTCGAGGAAGGGATATTTATTATTGATGGTCACCTTATTCAACTACCAATAGTCAATACACATTCTCATAAACCTATTCTTTTTCTTCACAAACAAAATAAAAGCACCACGACAGGACACACTCGACCAAATAAAACCCTTACTCAACAAATCCTATAGCTTCTCCTTCAACTCTTCAACTCTATGAGAGCCATTCAATAAGGAGGAATGTATATGTGCTTAGTGCCCGGCTCCAAATAAATACCAAAATTAATGTCTTTGTCAGGAGGAACACCAGGAAAATCAGTAGGAAAGACATTTAGATATTCACAAGAAATTGGAATCGAATCTAGGGAAGGAGTATCAGTACTCGTTTCTTCAACAAAGGCTAAATAAGAGACACTCTTTCTTAACCAACCTCTAATCATAAAGAAAGGAAATCATTGTACTAGGATAAGAACCATTAGAACCCTTATAGTTCACCTTTGATATACCAGTATTGCTAAGGTAACAATATTGACATGACAATCCAAGACTATAGGTAAGGGAAAGCATATCCATGCCTAAAATAACATCAAAATCTACCATATCCAAGATGATCAAGTATACCCGAGTGTCATATCCTTCCAAAGTAATAATATAGGATCTGTACATCTGATCCACCACTAAGGAATCACCCATAGGGGTAGAAACACGAATAGGCATAAGCAATGAATCATACATCAAGTCAAATCTAGAAGAAAAATAGGCAGACACATGGGAATTATGTAGATCTGGGATCAAACAACACAGAAGTAGGTCAAGAAACTAGGACAATACCTATCATAACTACATCTGAGGACTATGCCTCAAGACTATCAGGAAAAGCATAACATTGTCCTCTACCACTATCAGATTAAGTAGTCCCTCTACTACCTCCTCTACCGATAGGTTGAGCACCCTGCCAGAATGAGAACCACTCTGACCTCTAACTAGAGGTTCTATTGATCTATATGGAGTTTGAAAATTTTATTATCGGCCCCTCTATCAAGATTATGGGAAATCTCTCCACATATGACTAGGGTCACCATAATCAAAGAAAGATCTAGGTACCATACTATGCTGAGATAAACCTAATGCTTCTATGTGGCAACCCCATCTTGAGACCCTCTAAGACTAACCTTAATAACCTTGACATTAAGTATATTGAGAATACTCATATGAAGAACCTCAATCTAAATAATCATCCTTTGAAGTATGCATAGCTACATGAAAACATATACGGCTAGATATGTGGAACCCCCTCATAGAGAAAACCCTACCTCCAAATGAGGTACCTAAAACTAACCAGAAGTATGAGACCCCTTATCCCTCAAACCCCTACACTCCTCTCTCTCCAACAACTCAGTCACCTTAGCAGCCTCAACTATATCCTGAAAAGAAGCTCCCTGTTAGGCTACTCTAAACACAACTATATAAATAAAGTGAGTGAGTCCTCTAATGAAACTGTGAATCCTCTCACCCTCATTTAGAAGAGTATCTCTGGAATGCCTAGACAAGGCATAAAATGGGTCTCATACTCTGTTACGATCAATATCTCCTAACTCAAATGCTTGAACTAATGTCTGCTCTCCTCCTTCATACTCCAAGGAATAAATCTATCATAGAAGGCCTGGGAAAAACCCTTAGGTTATCGGTAGAGATGATGCTAATAAAGAACTCAGATATGAATGCCACTACTACTTGGATAGACCATATATCTAGAGAGTAGTGTAAAGAACCCCATGTGCCTCTGTTAACCCCATACTCTAAAAAATCTCATGGAAAGTGGACAAAAACTCATGTGCATCCTTACTCTTCCCACCTTGAAATTAGGGCAGGTCCATCTTTCTAAATTTATCATAATGACATTGTTCATCATCAGACAACATTGGGCCAATCACACCCAGGGATCGAACACCCAATAAAGGCACTTCGTCAACTCTATCAAAAATAGTGGTTGTACCACCTAGTCGTGCATGAATGGGATTTATTGTTGATCTGGGATATGGGCCCCTACTTTGCTCTATGAACCCTGGGGTCTGTAAGTCATAACCCCAATTGGTACAGTACTCTCAAAAACTCCTAATAACCTTAAAAGTGTACCCTGGAGAAGTGGTGTGGCTGCATACTCAGGGGTACCTACCCCTAATCAAAGTCCATCTCAGGCTACGAGGAAGCTCTTCTGGCCTATCCTTAAGCTGGTGTTGCACCCCTAGCTCTACCTCTACCTCAACTTCTAGCTTATCCCCTACCTCTCCCTCTGGCCAGGATCTCACAACTGGGTGGGGGGGATAATTTTCTCTCTAACAGTCGCTCTAGGCCGAACATCTTCTAAGAGAATAAACAAGGACTCAGTATCCAAATAGACTAATCATGCAAGACAATAGTAAAAAAGGTTTCCTAAAAAGCTTCGTAGCCTCTCAAAGATAAGTAGTATATGTCTCCATACAAATCCGCGTCTGTTAAACTTTGGCATATACACTGTGATCCCTACGACCTAGTGCTTTAATACCAATAGTCACGACCAAAATGACAATCATGATGGGCCCTTCCTTACCCACTACAAGAGACAAGACAATCAACAACTACAAAGGGTAAACATGGGAAGTAAACTAAGTGAGAGGCTAGAAGGTCTAATCCAAAAATCCAATCTGCGCAACCATCATAAAATATAGAGTCACTGTGTATAAGCCTCTAAATTATGATAAATAGAAGATCCAAAAAGTCATGTATGTCTACAAATTCCATAATACAACCCGAATAGTGTAAAATATATGAAAAGATAAAGAAATCTATTATTCTATTGAAGGAACTTAATAACCACCTTGCAGACACCAAGAGAAAAACTTTAGACACGACAGGGAAATATCGATTAAGGGACTACGAGTTCTGAACCTACACATGAGTGTAGAAGATCGAAAATAAGAATTACCTAGAAGCCTCCTCGGTTGACCTTAGATCTAAGCAATGATTAGAACACCTACAATTTAACCAACACCTTAAACTATAACCTACACTTAGGAAATACCAGTCAGCAACAATATCTAGCACAAATAAAGTTAAATAATCTAAGTAATAAAACGACATCACAATCTCAGATAATCTCAACCAAAGCATATATGTGACACTGAATCATCAAATATCTCAACCAATAACACAAGAATTCAATAAGTAAGTTAGGAATCCATATTTAATGCAATACAATATCGGTCAACATAATGCATGTTTGTTCTATTGTACACACCTTTTTTTAGTCCAGACAGTTAGGACCCATGCGGGATAGCTAAGTTATTTACCGCTCGGCACCCTATACCTTAGGTAGAAACCTTGATTAGTCGACAAGAACTGGGAAACCCATCATCTTATACCTCAAGCAAAAACCTTGGCGGGCTGACAAGAACCAGGCAATATATCATCTCATATCCATATTATATCGATATAGTATTATAGTATCCAAATCCAACTCAGGGTATAGTAGCCATCTCACCAGCCTCAATAATTCCTTGTTCAAAAGTATATCGGTTTGGGTTCCCTTAACCAAGACACAACCTATGAGTCGTCGGCTTATTCTTCAACAAGAGTGAAACCATCACAGTATTATATGCAAGGATTTTATTTAGCAATCAATACAAGGACTTCACATGGGGTTCACAATATATAAAGAATCAAAAAAGGGACCTATACTGGTATCTTGGCAAATAATAGCAAAATCAAGCGCTCACACGGGCATTACAATAGATAAATTTAAATATAAGCCTCCTCACAAGCAACTCAATCAAGTAATATCAGTAGGAAAATCACAATCTCTAAATAACTTAATACAATAATTAAATATAGGATTCAAGCCTAAATCTCATCTCATTTCATCAACGATCACATAATCCACCAAGTTTCACTTTTATTATCAACCTAGTTTCTTTTTTAGCCTATAATAAGTAGACTGACACCCATGAAAATGCTCGTCATCTCATTTACAAGGGGTCCCCATTAAACCCTATTACTCCCTCTACGAATAACAAGCAAAACATATAGAAAATAAGCCTAAACACTTAGATAAAGAGTCATAGAACCTTAACTTGCCTTAGAGTCAGAAGAAAAACAAAACAAACTTGAGCTTTAACCTTCCTCTAAGCCTACAAAATAGAAAAATATGGTAAAATATGAATTACCCATGAGAAAACAAGTTTAGTGATACCCATATGACCACATTTCAGAAAAGGGTCCAAAAAGTCAACCAAAAGTCAAACCCAAGGCATAAGGGGTAAATTTGAATTTTTTTTCAAAAATATATTACCGCAATTTGGAAAGTCAAAATATAAAATTTTGTTGAAAATGGAGTAGAAGTTGACCTTTAAAATTCAAAAATACCAATTTTAAATTTCAAAAAAAAAATCATATTTTAATTTAGAAAACCACGATTTGAAGTAAAAAACACGAAATAATCAATGAGTAATGAAGAAATAATGATTTAGAAACTTACTCAATAGTTAAAACTCGAAAACCACCTTTATAAATATCTCAAATTGAATTTACAAGTTCCAAATTTTAAAAATAGAAAATAAGGATCGAAATAGGAAATTTAAACACTATCATGTGACATGTTTCGCCATTGCAAACCCCACCTATGTGATTGAGAAGAGCTTCATATCTATCCTCATAAGAAAGAACTATATGATCGTGTCTTAGAGCATGCGATTGCAGAGAAGGGAATTAAACAGGTATGCGATCGCGTCCTAATGCAGGAGATCGTGAAGAAGGCAGATTTCACACTTATACAATTCCCAAAGAATGCAATTGCGAAGAATAAGGTGGCTGCACCAGATAGTAGTAAACCAATAACACAATTCAAAAATAACAACTCCCAATGAACCTTCGAGGTTCATTCAGAATTTCATGCACACAAACTATATATGCAACTCTATCAAATTTGATGTTCCAAGCTTAATAGAATCATCAGAATGCATATCCCAAGTCTCCTCGACCCGGTACCTGTCATGACCTGTTCTAAATGAAACTTTCCATCAAATACGTACAATTTCCCTAGAACGCCCTAAAAACTAACCAAACCTTCTCCTACACCAAAAATCACCTTTTGAATCCAACTGAATCAATGAAATTCATATTCGAGCACCCAAAACTCAAATATGACAAAAGTTAATTTTTAAGATTAAACTTTTCTTTTATCTCATCTAATGTTCAAACTCACCATAAAAATCCCAAACCTAAAACTGATGGTGTCTTTAGACTAGAATCCACATTTTGTAGCTGATGGATTTGACGAAATAACATTCTGAGACTTAGAACTTCAAATATTGACTAAACTTAATCATATAAACTTCAAAACCTTCAAAAATAAAAAAAATTCAAAACTCACAACTATCCACTCCGTTTCCCAAACTAACCATATCAATGGATAAAAAATGACATGGGGCAACTCTCTGTAAGAGAAAAAAGATAAATGTTTAAGAAAAGTCAAAAATAACTGTGAGGATCATTTCACTGACCTAGGTATTCCAATTTGGCTCGGTATTGGTTCCTCTCGAATTGACGTCCCATCCCCGTCCACAGAGCAATCTTAGCCACAGTCATCACCTCTTCCTCCACTGTCATTAACACTTCTCCTCCTGAATTTTTTAACATAAAAAGAAAAAGAATAAGAATCTAGGAAATATATTGTAAATTATCATTAGTACGGTCCTATTCGAAAGATAATTCAAATCAAATGCTAAAAACATTCACTAACTTAAAATAAAGTTCATATTTAGATGAAAATACTCCTATTGGATATTCCTAAAGGAAAAATCTACGGCATGCATGAAGCATGATAGACCAACTAATTTCAATTAGAATAACCTTGTAAAAGGAAAGAAGCAAATGATCATAGTAAATAGACAACATGTTCTTGAAGAGCCTACGACGTAACACTTCATGAAAACTTATGAGGGGTTCAAGTAATTAAAAATAATAAAGTAATGAAATCTCAACAAATTATGTTGCATTGTGAACTGATACAAATTGATATTTCATTGACGATATATTTGATATAATAATATATTTGATATAATATGGCCAAATATTATAAAATATTATGAGGATCAAAATTCTACATTTATTTAAAGTTTTCTAATATAAAAATATTTATTAAATGGAATGACGTATCTTGATAAGCATAAAGCTTACTTGATTTCCAGTCATTCGATATTACATATTGTGACTTGACAAAACCTATATAGAAATTTTTTCAAGGATCCAAAATATTTGAAGCATATACAAGTTTTCATAAGTTAATAATTTAGTATTATTAAAACTCTTGAAGAGTTTCCAAAAGAAGTAGATTATCTGCTCAAAGAAGTTGAAATTAGAAACTTGAAAATTAAATTGCTCTTAGATTATTGTAGCTTCTGCAATTGATGAATATATGCATCTTACAATAAGTATGAGATATGATATAATTTTACTTCTATATGAGATATTAAAATAATATCATTTGCATATTGCAAATGAAAGCCCCCACATGAATATGTTTATCATAACAAGTGTTGTAAAGATTTATTCTCTATGAAACACAAATATTTATGGGATATACATAATTCTGATCTCAAATAAATTATATATGTGCATTATGCAGGTGCTGCTATATCATTCATTCTAGAAGGTTACCAGTCATAACTATTGTTCAGAAATACAAAGAGTTTTTTTGTTAAAAAAGAAGATTTCAACATTATTTGAAGACATTATTATTCACATAGGTCAAGTCAAAGAAGAATATGTCAAAAAAGACAGAATGAAACACATATTTCACCAAAATTTTTCTACACTCATAATTTTTAAAAATATAGTAATATCAATGTTCAATAGATTCGTTTGATTGATAATATGGTATCTTTATTCACCAAGTCTTTACCAACTGTAACTTTCAAGAAGACGGTGAACAAGAATTGGGATGCGAACATTTAAGTTTGTTGATTGATGTTCTCATTTAGGGGAATCAATATGCAATGTACTCTTTTTTTCTTATAAGATTTTATCCCATTGAATTTTCTTATAAAGATTTTGTTGAAACATCCTAAATGCTTATTATTGCCTATTATACTCTTTTTCCTTCACTAATTTTTTTTCTATTGATTTGTAAAGAGGCACCTCATCCATCAATTAGACATGTAAGGGGAGTGTCATAAATGATTGTGAATGTCTATATAATTACAGTAAATATATCAAATTATAGTAAATGTCTATCTTTTAAAAACTAATACACTACAACATACATAGTAAATTCCCATAAAATGGGATTTGGGGAGGGTAAAGTGTACGCAGTCCATATAATTACCTCCGAAGTGAAATAAAAAAGTTAAAGTAGATTATCATGTATTTTTTTTTTTTAACTTAAAATTATTAAAATCTAAATTTTTAAAAACATTTTTAAAAAAAAAGTCAAATGGCCCTAAGTAAGCTCACTTTTCATTTAATTTTTAACCAAATCAATATGTTGGTCAGAAAAAAAAAGTCAACACCATCTTTTGTAATTTGAAGATTTAACTTGTTTATTTGTGTGGAGCTAAGGGTGACCAACCGGACCGGGACGACCGGTACCATCCCAGTACCGTTCCGGTCCAGTACAATTTAATTAAAAAAATTTATTTTTTTTAAAATAGTCGTTACAATGCCGTTGGATAACGGCTATATAGCCGTTTTCCACCCCCCAACCCCCCCAACCCACCCCTACCCCTAAAAAAAATTTTCCCTATAAATATTACATTATTTCATTCAATTTTTATCAAATTCTCTCAATTCTCT
>JBDJHY010225084.1:0-11131 GCA_039654485.1 Withania somnifera | reverse complement strand
TTGGCATAACAATCCAAAACTGCTCTATGTGGAGATAACCAATCCATACCCAGTATGATATCAAAATCCACCATATCCAGCAATATCAAATCAGCCCATGTGTCTAAACCATCAATAGAAATCAAACAAGATCAGATCACCCAATCCATTACTAAAGAATCTCCTACTAGGGTAGTGCCTCACATAGACACAGACATCAAATCACTGGGCAACCCCAAACTGGGTGTAGAATACGACAATAAATATGAACATGTAGACCCAGAGTCAAATAAAGCTGACGCAGGTATAGCACACATAGAAATCACACCTGTAATAACAATGATAGAACCCTCGGCCTCAGGTCGATCAGGAATAGCATAAAGATGGCGATCACCGCCATGTCTACTGCCACCAAGACCACCGATCCTACCACACTGGACGCCACCTCTCTGACCACCATGTGCCCTACTTCTAGCTGGTGGAGGCACTGCTCTCACTGGCTGTGCTGCTACTGGAGCAGGCTGAACAGCCCCCATATGAGGATAGAATCTGGCATAATGGCCTGCAAGACCACACTCAAACATGGCCCAAATAGCCCGCTGTGTCGATCTCCTCTACCAGAACCCATATGCCCATTCTGTTGTGAAGAACTAGCCCATCTGTAAGGTTGTGCAGTAGCTAGGGATGATGTCTGTAATAACGCCTGCACCGGTCTGCTAGGCTGGCCCTGTGGCTGAAAAAACTGACCCCAGCCCCCTAAACGGGACCCACTATAACCTCCTCACTGTTATTGCCTCTTCTCATTACGCTGACGCGACTCACGATAGAGGGCTTCCATAGAGCTGACATGATCAACCACGACCTGGAAGGGACGACCGTCAGAAACCAACAAGGCCACCGCCTCGTGGAGCCTATCTCTTAACCCACGAGCAAATCTGCGGACTCTCTCTGCCTTTATAGGCATGAACTCTACCTTGTATACTGATAACTGGTGAAATTTGGCCTCATACTCTGCCATAGACATAACTTCCTACTCTAATCTCTGGAACTCCTCTCTCAGGCGCTCTCTCTCAGCCCTGGGAACGAACTTCTTCATGAATACCTCATAAAACTCTGCCCAAGTCAGCTGTGGTGAACCTGTGGGTCTGTATACCAAAAATGCTCGCCACCACTACTTAGCCGTACCACGCATCTGATAGGTGGTAAAGGATACTCCATGGGTCTTCGACACTCCCATGTTGGTCAACCTCTCCTTGTACTACCATAAACTCATGTGCATCCTCCCTCAGTGCTCCATTAAATCTATGGGGATCCAACCTCAGGAAGAGAGTCAAGAGCTTCTGCTCTGAGTCAGACATGGCTGAAGTCTGCTCTACAACAGAAGCAATAATAGGCACTGGAGAACCTAAACTAGAGTAGAAGTAACTACCAGTATAACTGGAGGTGCTGTCTGTATTGTAGGCTGTGCTGTCGGGACTGCTGGCTGTGTCCCATCTGTCGGAGGGCCTCCCAAGGCACTCAGTAACTGCCATAATACACTGTGAATATCTAGGGACTGTGTTGTAGCATGTGTGGGAATAGAAGCTGCTGTTGGTGCCGCCACTTCCTCAATAGGTGTTGCAGGCACTGACGGAACCTCTGTAGTAGTGGCTAGAATAAGCACTTTGGCTGGTCCCTTTGTCATTTGATTAGTTATGGTATAACACATACGCAACATCTACAAAAGAGTAAGAACCCTAAATGAGAATTTCAAGAAACTTTCAAGGATATACGCATGATAAAAGATTCAAAAGAAGGAATTAATTTCCTAATTGTCACTATAGCCTCCTGAAGATAAGCCACGGTCGTCTCCGCACCGATCCGTAGGACTCTACTAGACATTGGTTCTGTACACTGACAATGATGAACTTAGGCTTTGATAACAAATTGTCATGATCCGATTTCGCAGGTCATGATGGCACATACTATACCACTAGTAGGAGAACCAAACCCTCTAGTCTGTAGCTAAAATGGAGGACTACTATATTAGATGAGGAATAATAACAAGTTATATGAAAGACAATAAGGATTGTAGAATTAAATAAGAAAGGATGACTACCCAAAATTCGGTATCAGTGTCAAACGAACCACTAAGTAAAATCATAACACCGAAGGAAATACAGCATCCAGAATGCCTCCAAAATACAATGGAGATAAAAAAAATATAAATCTGAAGAGAAGCTGGATCAAGCTCACCTTAAATCTCTAATCTGGGAAGAATCCAAATGAACAACGATCTGTGTATCACGAACGAAAACCTGTACTCAGATTTGCACAATTTCAAGTGTAGTATGAGTACAAGTCATCGAGGAAACCCGTACTTAGTAGGATTCGAGGGCCCACTGAGCGCATAACAGTAATAAGTGCAATAAATAACAGAATACAAGAGTATAGGTCACAGAGGCAAATAGGACAATACAGGAAAACTAGCAACTCAAGTATCAACAAATGTCATATAGACAAATAGTGCTAGCTAATCATATAATAGGACCGCAGGTAATGAAAGAGAACGTACTCGGCATCCTCACAAAAATATATGTGAATTTAACTTAATAAATAATAGGAATCAAGGAAGACAAGGATAGAGCATGGTTGGTATACTGGTAACCTCAAGTAGAAGAATAACTAGACTAACAGAAGTAATAAGCACTGATTCCCACATAATAAGGAGCAACAAGTAGACAATAATAGCAAATAAGTAGTATCATGAATAATAATGTAAAGCACATAAAAGCTGACAAGTCCCTCATAAGAAGCACATCGTTAATACAAACATGCTCATCCGTAGGCATCCCATACTACTAGGGGCACACTGAAGAAGACAAGTGCAGAAAAGTATCAAACACATGGTCGTCATAGAACCTCACATCCCACTTTCAGAACCACAATTGACACCTTGTGTCCCGCAATAGTATTATCCACCGGCACCCTATGCCTCATATCAATCATATCAGAATCAGTAACAGCCATACTCGGCAAAATCAAGGCGTTCAACACTGATGTAAGTCTATGTGTGGTAGTATCACCTATGTTCATCAATAATTATATCTCCGCAACCGCTAGTACCATGTGTGTCAAAAGCTGTAATCACTGCCATATGAAGACGGTTTCAAGTCCCAGCACTGTACTCACTGCCGAAAAGAGTCGGTCTCAATTCCCATCATTTAGTAGTAAAAAACAGATATATGTGTAAGTCCCGGTGCCAGGAGGTAAAGCCTGGACTAAAACAGGTAAAATAGTGCTACCGGGTGCTCGATACCATGTCGAGACTAAACCAGTACAAGATAGTTACTTATGTTATTATTATTAATAAATTCATACAAGGATTCTATTTAGCATAATTATTAAAGCTATAAACCCAGAGATAGCCCCATAGAACCTACTTGTCATCTAACAATGAAGATTTGCAAATCCACAAATCTTATGCCGACTCATATCAAACATGCTCCAAATGATCTGAAACTTGTGCCAATAAATTCTATAAGTTAATACGAGTCTAATGGTGCAATTCATAATGAATTTCAGACTAGGCCTAAAACGGGCTTGCGGGACTCGCTTGCTGAAGTGGCAAACAAAATTTGCCACGGGGTTCCCAAACCCACCCGAAACCCGTGCTTCAAATTTGAGCACAATACTAGCAAAGAAAGAGCTTCAAATCAGCCCAGATAGAATTGAACTAAAAAGGGCTTAAAGGTTTGATCTTTACAATAAAAACGCTTGAATTTGGATGAGTTAATGATCCTAGAAGCAATGTATATACTAATAATGAAGAAGTATACAAAAGAAATCAAGTTATGGGATGATTTCTTCAACCCAACTTTTATCCATTAATGGAGGAAGGATTAGGAAAATAAGGAAGAAGAAGAGAAAGGAACCTCACCTAATCCGTGAAGAATCATTGAAGAATGTTGGTAATAGCTTCTTTGGCCTTAGAATTGGGTTTGGGAAGGGTTTTTTTCCATAGAACTGACGGATATATGTTTTTGGTGGAGTCAAATAGGAAAGGAATCACGGATGGAGTTTATAAAATTTCCAGTCAAATTACCCTTCACGATTGCATGGCTTATGGTCGCGATCGAGCTGAAGAACTTTCTAAGGCATCGCGATCGCGTGATTCACCGCCATCTCAAAGAAGGTTTCCATAATTGAATTGCGATCATGTGGTGAGTACAGCGTTTGTGAAGAGGAGGAAATAGGTATCGCGATCACGCCTTAGGGCCGCAATCGCATAGAACAACATCTGTACCAGCTGCAGATCAAAATATGCAACTTTCAGAATTTTGTTTTGAGGGTTTATTAATCAAACGGAGACCAATCTTGACAAACCAAATATGCAAACAGCATGGAAATAACACTCCAGACTCAACGGAATCGATGAAAATGAATTCGGAGATAATTTACTCAAAATGACCCCTCAAATAAAAAAAGGCCAAAAAATGCATCTTTCCAATCAGAAAAATTGAATCAATACCTCACCTAGCCTAAATTCAACATTTCAATGATGCTGGAAGCGTCAGAATTCCAATCCGACACTCCGAACATTGAATTACCACTCAAGCTCTACTTTTAGGCTTAAACTTAGCTAAATTCCACAAATTCACATAACTTGTAAACGAAATCTCCAAAACACAAACTTAAGGTCAATCTTGACTTTGTTTGGTGTTCTGAAGCTAACAAAACTATCAGAATTTAATTCCAAGCTTATTTTGAAGGAAAGTTGACTTTGGTTAATGAGTACTTAGTTTTAGGCTCTAAAATAGGGAATTTTAGATATTTCTTGACCGAGTCGCCAAGGATCTGAACTGTCGGTCCCAGTAAGTCATAAATGACTTGGGGAAACTACCAAATGCTCTAGAATGCAAAACGTCTTGTATTTATAATAAATGACCATGAGGGTCATTAAAACATCCATTACTAAAAGGACTTTCGTCCCCGAAATTCAAGTAAATGTAAGGAAAAGATGGGAAAAGAGTGTTTTTGGTATATTATGGGACTTGGTCATGGGCTTGATTGTGATATAATAGAATTAGAGATTTAAGATTCAACAATTGCTAATCTATTTTCAGAAATTATTGATCTACTTTTAGTAATTTTTTATCTTTTTAGTAATTACTGAAGATAATCATAAGAGCAATAATATTTGTTGAGAAACTTGACTATTAATTCATTGGTTCAATTAGATTTAATAATAAATAGAGTCTTTTTGGTATATCATGGTTCTTGGGATTAGACATGGTAGTGATCTAGTACAATGAGATATCAATTTGAAAAAAATAAACAATATATCAAGTAATTATACACTTCGACGATATTAAATGAGAAATTTGACTAATAATTTATTTAGTCAATCAGACTCAACGGGAAATTGAGTATTTTTTTTGTATATTATGGTACTTGAGATTGGACTTGGTGATGATCTAATAAAATAAGATAACAATTTGAAAAAGATAGACGATATATCAAGTAATTGCACATGTAGTTGATATTTTTTGAGAAATTTAACTATTAATTCGTCGGTTCAATCAAATTCAATGGTAAATAGACTATTTTTGGTATATTATAGGGTTTGGACATGGATTGGAGGCAATTTAAAATAATAAGAGACTTAACATTAAGCAATTGTTGATCTACTTTCTGTAATTACTAAATTTATCAAAACCAATTCAACAATTTATAATCTCTTTTAAGCAATTGTTGATTATTTTAAGTAATTGTCAAAGATATTCATTGGATCAATCATATTTTATTTGAAAATTTATCTGTTAATTCATTATATCAATCACATTTAATTGTAAATAAAGTGATTTTGGTATATTGTAGGACTTGGGCACGGACTTGGAGGTGATTTAATACAATAAGAGACTTAGGATTAAGCAATTGCTGATTTGCTTTCAGTAATTGCTAAATTTTTTGAAACCAACTCAGTAATTATTGAATTATTTTTGGCACATGCTGAATTATGTTTAACATTTATTGAGAATACTTATTGCCTAATCATAGCAGTTTTGTTATAAGATAAGAATCATTGCATAATCATAGAATTTATATTATTATATAAGATGAGGGAGTTGTGGAGAGTGGCAGAATAATTTCATTAATTTAAATTTGAATTTTCCTAGTACTATTAATGACCTTTCATTTCCTAGATGGCTTATACTTTCTTTTTCTAAGCATCTCTTCCCAAAGAAATCACGATTTCTACCCACAACTGTCATTTCATATCTAAAAACTGAAAATTTAACTACCCATGACCTCTGATTTCATCTTGTAAACACATATTTTTTATCGTCCATTTAAATCGAGTCTCACTCTTCTTTTTCTCTCACTACTCTCAGATCACTAAAAAAACAACTATATTTTCTTCTCTTTCTCTCTCATTACTCTTAGCTCAACTCAAATATACAAAATAATGTATTCATTTGACATAGATACACAAAATACTAACAAAAAATAAAGATGTTTCCAGCCCTTCGTCCCTGGGTATGATGATCTTTGGAATGACACCCATGCTAGATTGTTTACCTTCTTCAATCACAAGCCTATTTTGCATGGATGCCATGTTGATTTAAATTTACTCAACCCAATTCGGTGTAGAGTTTGTGAAATTTTTCAATTCTAAGGATGGAAAAATATTTTTGTTCATTCTAACCTTGTTGTTAATGAACCAATTGTCCCTTATTTTAAGGAAACATTCAATCCTCCAAACAAGATGTGTTTGTAACTAAAATTCTAGGAATACAAATCAGCGTCGATCTTTTCTTTTTCAACCACATCTCCTGCATTGAATCTTCTTTAGGTCTATCAATTCAGTATGCAAGTGGATGACCACATGGGTTGAACACTTCCTTGGCTAAAGCAACACGTTTCTTAAGTTTGGATAATTCTCGATATGTCTCACCAAGAAAATTTTATTTGAAACACGTGTCATTGCACATGTTTTTGCCTCTACTCTGTTATGTTGTGCAAGATCTCCTCTTCGGCTTACTCATGAAGGCATTCTTTTGACATTTTTCTTGTTACTAAATGTTGCTTTGACTTGTTTTCGCTCATTATCAATTGCATTACTGGTGTCAATAATGATTCCCAATTTCTTCCTTATGGAATGATAATTACCCATATTATTCAGTACCATGTTATTGACTCATTGATGTACATTCCTTGAATTTTCATTTTGCTTACAATAAGGAGAATTTAAAGAGAATAAGGTATGTTAGTAAGAGGGATAATATACCTATAATGGTTTCATCTACTTCATTTGATGAGTTTAAAAAGATGGAGACAATACTGACTAACACCATCCAGTATATTGAGTCTATTAAAGTGTTACTCATATTGGTAAGGAATGCAAGATGGCAGAAGGAGAGAACAAAGAGAGGAGTGACTGACTGACTGAGCAGGAGTGAGACATGGGGTGTGTGGTGTGAAAAGTTGTATTTTTTATATGCTTAAAGTTCATATGAATTTGTGGTGATTGTTATGATGTTTTAAAGTTTTTGCTTATGATGTTATGTTATAAATTACCTTTCTTACTTTGCTTGATTTACATTTTTTTATTGATTAATGCCAAAGAGGGAGAAATTGCTCACGTTGTAAGTGAAAACACATTCAAAAATTCCTAAATAGATTCAGCAACTTCTAAGAGATGTTCAACAACTGTTGAAACTGGTTCTTATATTTTCATCAGTTGCTGACATGTCTCAGCAATTGCTAAATCTATTCTGAATTACAACTTAAGCAATTGCTTAGAAATGTTCAGCAATTATTGAATTTTGAAACATAATATGATCAATTTTAAACATACAATATAGGTATTTCAACACCAACAATTGAATTTTTATATAATAAATTATCAAAATCATTATTAATCCATAGCATTCAATGAGAACATTAAATAAAAACTGAAATAATTTTAAAAAATCTTTTTCTATGGAGATTTTCACTCCAAGCATGTTGTTATTTTATGTCCAACCCTTTTATATATAAAATATTTATTTTTTATTATTGGAAATAATTCTCCGATTGAGTTCCATCTCTTCATCCACCATTTTCTCAACCTGTTTGGCTTTAGATGTTGCAAACTATATGTGTGCATTTTTGTGATACCTTTTGATATAGAATCTTACCAAAAATTGCAAGCTTTACAACTCTTATCCACCACTTGCATTTGGGATGTACACATGCCACATAATACACGTCATGCAAGTTGAACACAATCTTAATTCTAAAATCTTTCATCACATAATTAATTTTCAGAGCTGCATCTAGCACTTGCTTATTCTTAAATATCATACTAATGTGAAAAATTATTTTTTCATCTTGAGCATGGCTAGGACATGATTGTGATTGTGCAGTATCCAGGGTATTGTTTTCTACTTCAGGAGTAGGAGTAGGAACAGGGTTAAGAGGAATTTATTCACCGATTATTTCTCCACTCTTTTTTTCTGGAACATCCATGTCTTGAGGTAAATTGTAGTTCTCTAACAAACCTTCGACAATGTATACTCTTAAAATGAGTCTGCCTTCATCTGAATATTTAAAATAAGTATGCAAACTTATTTGATTTTTTTTTTCTAAAAGGAGCTTCCTTTTACTTTCAGCATAACTGTGCATTTAGGTAATGACTATATCTTTTAACGCACAGTTTAGTTCACAATGGCTATCATTATCTTCTCTATCATATACGTGCACTTCCAACGTCGAATGTAATGATTGTTGGACTCAACCATTCACCATGGCAGTCAATCCCTATCATTCTTTTTGCCCATTGTTGGTGTTGAATTATATATATTCAGTTTTAAAAAAATCCAACCATAATTCTGTTTTCAATTTATTAAGTACCTACTAAAAGTTTTTCAGCAATTGCTGAAATGTTTTAAGTAGCTGTTGAAATGTTTTCATCAGTTGTTGAAGAATTTTTAGTAGGTGATGAATTTGTTTTAAACAAATCCATTCATTGGTGAGATATTTCAAAAATACTTAAACAATTTCTATATAAGAATCTTATGCTTCTAGCAATTGCTGAATTTGTTACCGAAAACAGATTTAGGAATTACTGAGAACTATTTCAAAAATTTCTCAAGAATTTCTGAATTTGTTACTTAAAGAAGATTTAACAATGTCAGAGAAAGTTTCACCAGAAGAAGAATAATCATTTTTAGCAAAAGAGAAAAAATTCTCAGCAATTTTTGAATTAGTTGCTTAAAAGAGATTTAACAATTGCTAAAAAACGACCAGCAGCAAAAGATTTCCAAGAAAATTTAAGAAAATGCTAAAATAAATTATACTTCTTTCTTATATTTCAGAAATTGCTAAAAATTTCTCAACAATTACTAAATGTGTTAACTGAAAAAAGATTCTGCAATTGTTGTTTTTTTCGATAAATTGCTAAAGTTTTTGGAAATTCATTCATGAAATATTTTTGAAAATATTGAAATTACTCATTAATTGCTGAATCTATTCTCAGCAACTAATTTCTTCAATAATTGTTGATAATTCTTTAGAAATACTTGAATCTATTTTTAGTAACAGTAGATAAAATTCAGATGAGCAATTATAATGGCCCTTAAGGCCATCTCCTGTATTCCCCTGATTTCTAGTGTTTTGAATGTTCTTATAACTACCCCAAGTCATTTGTGACTTGATGGGATCTATAGGGATTCCCTAGAAAGTTTATAGCTTAATTCCTCAATAATTATAGCTTCTTCGAGCCTTTCTCAATTTATACAATATCGAGTCATCTTTTCTTTGATTTCGTTGAGTTTGCAATACAAATTACGTAAATATTTCATATATGGAGTGTTAGAATTGAACTCCATTTTCATTCTGTATGCTTATTGAATTTTTTTTGAAAATCTATCAGGGAAGGGCCGCGGTGACCCATTTATTGGCTAGGTGACCGATAAATCGGCCAAATGACAAATTTATCAGTCAATCATGGGTTTTTATAAACTTGTCTTCAACCCAAAGTTTTTCATTTCTCTTTAAAAAGTTAGCAATTTTCTTGGTACTTTAGAGAAATTTAAGAGCTACTGAAGGTGGTTATTTAAGTTTTAATCTGTAGGAACTTGATTTGATGGTCGTGTGATCGTTCCTGATGGGTAATTCTTCTTTTTTGCTATTGTAATAAAGTTTTTAGGTGTATATCATCCATTATATCGTTAATTTGAGCCCTATTTTGTACCATTTGATGTATGAGCTATGCTTTACATATTGGTATAAATATTTCCTTTTCCTGAGCTATAAGGGTTTACAGCCTCGTTTTTAGTTTGAATTTTGACCCCGCTATTTATATAGAAATATGGGTCCTTTTTTACTCGTCTTGACACGTAGGTTGTGTTTTTGCTAGCCTCTCATGATTTTGAGCTTCGTATGTGACTTTTGAATATTAAGCACACTTCTCGAGGATATTGTAGAAATCCAGGTAGGCTACAATGTACTTTCTTCAGAGTGGGTATTAATGTAGTATATGTATGGAAAAGAGCCAGCTTGAGGCTGGAATTACTAGTCGAGCCACGATATGCTTATTCTTCTAGTATATGTCTAACTTAGCATGCTCGTAGTTAACTACTTACCCTAGGATTATGTTTCCCTACTTGTGTGTTCAACACTGACTCTAGAATGTAGTATGGTTGATGGAGGAGTAACACCTCTGGTGTGTGTTATTAATACTCTAATTGCGAACATAGTGAGATTGTGGAGGGGAATATACTAGTGATTAGAGCTTAGTAGTTATCCCCTGATTTTAGGCTGGTGGAGTTATAGCCCATCTAGGTAGGCTTATTGCTCTTTGTTCTACCAGAAATGTTGTGTATTATTAGGGCATATGTGGTCTTTGGACATAGGTAGTAACTTTGCTGAGTAGTTACTCTCCCTATCTGATGACATTATTGTGTTGGATCGTTAACAACCCTATGTGATGATATTGTATCATAGATCGGTATGAGCCTAAGAGTGAGTTATATTAGAATGAGCTATGATAGTTATATTTTTTCCCTGCATAAGTGTAACCCTTAATGGGAACCCTCTACACTGTTGGTGGATTTTTTTTTTGCGATTCCTAGGAGAGGATATACCTCATGACCAGGGCTTGATAGCCATCCTATGGATTCAAGTT
>JBDJHY010225074.1:0-20727 GCA_039654485.1 Withania somnifera | reverse complement strand
TAGATTTGCAGTTGAATTGTTAGAATTCGAAGTTTCTGGGTATTGAGAAGTTATTCTTATTTATCAAGGAGCTTAGGGTTCGAATTTGGTAGAGTTTGGTGGAGTGTTGATGAGTTTCAAAAATTTGAATGCTAAGTTCTTCATGTTAGTTTCCATATTTTTTAAGTCAAATTCATATTGATTGAGTTGGTATGACGTGATCTTGTTCCCATGGAGAATAGCCAAATACTTTTTTGAAATCCTTGATTCCTAAACCATTAAATTCTCTATGTGCAAGATGGGTACCACAACATACCGAAGTTTCAAGGGCATTCATCCTTATCATCATTGTCCATTGACACTAATGAGACAAGTGAAGCACTTTCAATTGAAACCTCATTCTTACATGAGAAAAGCTTGGATGTGGACCCAAAAGCTACAAAAAGGGGCTTGACAGGCTTTCCCAATTAATTCTAAGCTTAAGGCTGAAGAGGTACAGGAACCTATGAAAGCTCCTTGTAAGGGTGCAATGGAGTTGTCTTTTGTAGAAGAAAAAGAGGATGCACTATGTGAGGTTGTTTAAGGAGTCAAGCATAGAAGTGACTACTTCAACTACTTATACAACCAAATGGAAGCTTGATGTGAAAGGGTCTTCAAACCTTTCACCCGAAATCCTTGGCACTTAATCTACTCCAGAATAAAATGAGAGAAAAAAGTGTGAGAGGAGTAAGGGAGTGATTGTGACAATCCTAGAGAGCAAAAATGAGAGGATGTGTGGAGTGAAGTGAGTGGATTGTCACAAACTCACACTAACTTTTGTTCTTCCTCTATTTGTTTTCATTTTTATGCAGGGATTCTTGGAAGCAAGCCGAAGGAGACTCCTCATCATGCTAAATTACATGAGGCCAATGGAAGATTTTCAAAGGAGTTATTGAGCCCCAAAGAGTAATTCCAAGGAAAGAATAATAGTTGTGTGCCCGGAGGTAACAAAGCAAAACCTTACTCTTGTATGGCTAGTAGCCAAGTGAATGTGAGTGATAACTTGTATCATATAGGCCTAACAAGCTTTTGCCTTGTGATGCACATAGTAACCTCCCGGTTCATGGTAATTCTAATATTGTGAGTAGACAAACACTAGTTGATCCTTTAAATGACCAAATTGACTCTCCTTGTGAGATCACTTTGCGTACACCTAGTGTTAATGCTCATAGCTTGGAATGAAGTGCACAACTATGTGAGCGGTATGGATCTTTGGGTTGTGATATTGTTGGTTTATTTGATTGTTTGTGGATCCTGATTTGTGAATGTCGTTATAATGAAGTTCTTAATGATGATTTCTTGTTTAAAACCCCACCCTTGTTTTATACATATAATGATGAGTTTCTTTTTTCACACGTGAGTGTGAATCGTGATTCATATTGTTATTATGGGGGTGTGAGTCAAACAAGGAATCCTTATCTTGAGGATGAGTTTGCTACACTAGTTGGTTCAAAATGCGGCAAGGATGTGTATGATGCCTTTGAACTTGAAATGCCACGGACTATAATGTTTAATTCTAAGGTACAACTTGAAGATGACAATGACCCGCTACAAGAAGGATTAGATAGTATATCTAATATCCCTCATGGTAGTGATGAAGTTAGTATAGTTGACCTTGAGGATAGTGATTTCGGGTGCTTAAATGATGATCTTTATTCCATGAACTATAATTCTCTTTCTAGTCTTTGGAAAAGGACTCATGAATCGGAGTATCAATACATGGAAAACAGTCTATTTCATAATTGCATGGCTATGGATTATTTACCTAGTAGGCCATCTCATGACGTCAGATGTATAACTTTCTTTGTGGGATATAATTTGTTTGACAACCCACTATGGTGGGATGACACTTTCAAATGATGGAAACCTTACCTATAAGTATGGTAGTACATTACTTGGGTTGGTTAGTATGGAAGAGGAAGGTGATACTTGTGCTATCCTTTCTTCTTCATCATTGAGTATTTCTAATGTAGATCAATTTCATGTTGTACTTGAACCAAAAAGTACCATTTCCAATGAGAACACCATGGATGAATTCATTTTGAGAGACATTTCTTTACTACTTATTTGCATATGATGATAATTGTATTGATGTGACTTGTATTAGATATGAAAGTAGTGGTAACCATGGGGTAGTTGGGTTATTATATGACCCGATTACATGGAACTCTTTTCAATTTGACCCCAATAATAAATTTAATGTTTCTTGTTGTTTGGATGAGCTTGGTCACATTATCAAGCAATGTTCGAGTCCATGTTACCTCTAAGGTATCAACACCACGAGTGATATTCATATCCACCGTCAATAGGATAGGCAAGATAGAATAGCTGATTGGACTCCATATGGGATCCCTCTTCATTAGGAGAGTTATTTGAGCAACAAAGGTGGCCTTTTTCCCCAAGGCAACTTATTTCCTTCTTTGGTTATTTCGAATTGTGATAATGTACTTGCCATGATTTTTAACTCTATTTTTAAATTCATGATTGGGTCTTCATTGAAGGGAAATAGCTTTCTCAACACCTTTCTTTATGACCTATTTGCATATGGGAATACTTATAGTTTGGCGGGAGTTATACCTTATGTTTATAGGAGCCTCGTTGGGGTAGATGAGTATCCTTGTGAGTCTCACTTTGGGATGCTCTTCCTATGTGACCTCGGTGATTTGGAATTGGGTCTTGGTAAACATGACAAGCATGGGCTTATTGTGGTTGAACGTACTCTACCATGTGATTGGATGTCTACATTTGGGCTCAACACCTCTCTTGGGGGACGTGAGTTGTGTGGAGGAGTGGCTTTCAACAAGCAAGAGTGCCCTTCAAATAAGGCAAGTGATGGGCATTCTTAGGCTCGGTTCACTGTTTATGGGCTTAAAGGTAAAAACCTCTCTCTTGATGAAATTACTTATTTGATTGAGCTTTCTGTGGAGCTTTGTCAAGGGGCAATTCTTAGGAATGAACATCAATGGAGCAAACCACCTTGGCAACCGACCCAATTCTTACTCTTTTGGCAAGGAATGAAATGTTCCATTTTGGAAACTCTATCCACTACCACAAAAATACTATCATTTCCTCCTCTAGTCCTAGGAAGACCCAAAACAAAATCCATAGACAAATCCACCCACTGATAATTAGGAATATGGAGAGGAGTATACATACCTTGAGGCCGCACCTTGGCCTTGGATTGCTTGCACACGAGGCATTGGTCACAAAGTCTCTCCACATCATGCTTCATCTTTGGCCAATAGAATTGCTCTTTGAGAAGAGCAAGAGTTTTGTCCCTCCCAAAATGTGCCATCATACCACCGCAATGTGCTTCGGTGGTTAGTAACTCCCTCCAAGAACTCATGCGAATACATACTCTTCTATCCTTGAATAGAAACTCATCCGCCAATTGAAATCTTTCCACTCGGCGACCTTTGTTAAGCTCTTCAAAAACATTTTTGAAATCCGGGTCCGTAGAATAGGACCCTTTTAAGCTATCAAAACCCCACAATTTTGAATTCATCACATGCACTATTAGAAATCTCCTTGATAAAGCATCGGCTACAATATTTTCTTTACCGCTCTTATAGTGGATAATATAGGGAAAAGTCTCAATAAACTCCACCCACTTGGCATGTCTTTTGTTAAGCCGAGATTGCCCTTTCAAATGCTTTAAGGACTCATGATCCGTCCTTATGACAAATTCTTTGTGCCACAAATAGTGTTGCCAATGTGCCAACACTCTCACTAGTGCATATAACTCCTTGTCATATGTGGAATAATTCAAGGAAGCACCTTTCAATTTTTCACTAAAGTAAGCCAAAGGCTTACCTTCTTGCATGAGTACTCCACCAATACCCACTCCGGAAGCATCACATTCAACCTCAAATGCCTTTTCAAAATTTGGGAGTTGAAGTAGAGGAGATGAACTCAATTTATCCTTCAAAGCTTGGAAGGATTCTTCTTGTTCCTTTCCCCAAATAAAGGGGACATCCTTCTTGATAAGCCCGGTCAAAGGTGAAGCAATGGAGCTAAAATCTTTCACAAATCGCCGGTAGAAGCTAGCCAACCCATGAAAACTCCGAACATCGGAAGCATTAGTGGGGGTTGGCCATGACTTGATGGCCTCCACCTTTTCTTCATCAACTTCAACTCCTTGAGAGCTCACCACAAAACCAAGGAAGACAACTTTGTCAACCCCAAATGAACATTTCTTGAGATTAGCATAGAGCTTTTCCTTCACCAAGATATCAAAAACTTGTTTCAAATGAGATACATGTTCCTCAAGTGACTTGCTATAGATAAGTATGTCGTCGAAATAAACGACAACACACTTGTTGATCAATGGCTTCAAGATATGGTTCATGAGTCGCATGAACGTGCTTGGTGCATTGGTCAAGCCAAAGGGCATGACTCTCCACTCATATAGACCAAACTTAGTCTTGAACGCCGTTTTCCACTCATCACCCGGCTTCATCCGGATTTGGTGATATCCACTCCTCAAGTCAATTTTTGAGAACACATGTGAGCCATATAGCTCATCCAACATATCATCAAGTCTTGGAATAGGATGTCGATATGTTACCATAATTTTGTTTACGTCTCTACAATCAACATGCATCCTCTAAGAGCCATATTTATTTGGTACAAGAATTACCGGTACGACATATAGACTCAAGCTCTCTTCTATAAGTCCCTTCTTAAGAAGTTCTTCCACTTGCTTTTGTAATTCTTTTGTTTTTTTTTGGATTGCTTCTATATGCCGGCTGGTTTGGAATTTGAGAACCCGTCACAAAATCAATTTGATGTTCAATGCTCCTTAAAGGTAGCAACCTTTTGGGCATCTCATTCGAAAATAAATCCTTGTAACACTGAAATAGAGAAGAAATGACACTAGGAAAAATGCTGGTGTCTTGGTTAATATGCAATGAATAGTTGGTATTGACGAGGTACACTAGATAGTGACCTTCATCCACTTTCTTTAGATAATTTTTGGGCTTGGATATCATGCATTTCTTTTCTTTCAACTTATCCAAGTCACTTTTTTTTTTCTTGCTTACTAGTGGAACCTTGGTACCACTATCTTCTCCTCCAACTTTGTCACTCTCCCTAAGTTCTTCCATGATGCGATAGTCTTCACTTACTTGGTAGGGAGTCCATGGCACAAGTACATGCTTTTTTCAATTCATCACAAAAGTGTACTTAATGAGATTCGGGTTACGAAATCACAATACAAGATTAAGGGAGAAAGAAACAAAAATAAAAGATATGCGGAAACTTAAATAATTTACCTGTTTATGGGCAACAAGGGACTTTTATACCCTCAACTCCATATTGAACAAAGAAAAGAGAAGAAGAATCCAATCAATATAATCTAATTTACAACACGAATTCTCAAACGAAATACCTTTGATTAAATTGAATAAAAAAGAAGTTAAAGTAGCAACTAAAGGATTCCACCTCTAATCAGTCGACTAATTGATAAACTACAAAAATTAAATCTAAAATATAATCAGAGAAGGGATTACAATATTCATAAAATTTTGTGTGTTTCCTTTGAGACAAACCCCCCTATTTATAGCCTAGGTAGTTCCCCAAAAGTGGTAGAGTTGGACTAGGTTTCTTTTACCCAAATTGACTAAACTAGAACAAGTAATTTGAAGTAAGATTAGGTAGGGGTTTTCAGCCGCCCCACTCTTCTAATTGGAGTGAAATGTGTTCTCCATCATTGAATTGGATTGGATCAAACTCCCTTGGGCTTGAATCTTCCACTTGGTCTTGTTTTAGGCTGATTTAATCCCTTCTTAGGCTGCCTCATAGCTGCCTATTTTAGGTACTTCTTGGGCTTCAATCATTGGTATTTTACAAGCCCAAATGTTGTAAATTATCCCTTGGGCCTTGTACATTATTTCCCATGCAGCCCACTTCTTCATCATAGCTTGAAAAACATTCAATTCCTTAGCTTGATTCCTTGTAAATTGTCCTTGAGATTGATTGCTTTTCATGTTAGCTTGGTTGCCATCCATGCTCGTAGCAAGTATAATCCCCTCAGCAACCTCACTGCATTCTAGAGTCGGCGTATAATAATATGCATCAAAGGTGATACTCCTCTCCCATCCATAATACGTTATGGAGTCAATGAGAAACACATGGGTAGGACAATATATCCTAGGGTAAGTAGTTAAGCTACAAGCAAGCTAAGTAGGAGATGGGCCAAAAGAATATGCATATCGGGGCTCAACTAGTAATCCTAGTCTCAGCTAGCACTTTACCATACATTTAATGCACTAATAACCAGTCTGAAGGAAGTAGACCGTAGCCTACCTGGATTCTAGCGGTGTACTTGTAAAGATTGCCTAAATATTTAAATATCACATACGAAGCTTGAAATTATGCAAATCTAGAAAAACATAACCCACATATCAACATGAGTAAAACAAGAGTCATATTTCTATATAAATAGCAGGGTCAATACCGAACTAAAATTGAGCCCGTAGACCCTAATAGCTCGAAAGAAGAAATTATTTATGCCAATACATAGAGCATAACACATACATCATATGATACAAAATAGGGCTTCAAATCACGATAAAACATGAAGATATAAGCCCTGAAAACTTTATACAACAGGGAACCATCATTACAATAGAAAAAACAAAGAATTACCCGATAGAAACGATCATAGAACCACCTAAATATGTTTCCACGAAGTAAAACTCCGGAAAACCACCGTAATATACCCAATTATCTCAGGAAGAAGGAGAAAGAAGTGCTAAACTTACATTAAAATAAAGAAAGAAAGATATATATATATATAGGCTTGCCAGGTCTTCATTGCGATCATGACCCCGACCGCCCTAGCCTTAGCAATTACGGTGTATCACCACAATATCACGATAAGCAAAGGCCTAGCTTACATAATCATGATTCAAGCTATGTGATCATAGTGGTTTGGCCTCCTAGCCAGCCCTATATATAACTCACTAAGGCTCGGAATAAAACAAAATCTGATTTTGATGATCCATAAAGAAATCTTCGTATAACGGATATTCTAGACTAAACAAAAATGACATTCAGGATCATATGAATTGAGTAAGCCCTAAAGAAGCTATAATTAAAAGGAATTACACTATAATAACTGTCAGGGACCCGATCTATCCATCCTAAAAAGTCATAAATGACTTGGGGAAGTTACAGAGATTATCTAAGTACGGTAGAGTCACAAAAACATAAAAAGGATCTTGAGGGTTATTACAACATATCCCACTACATTAACTTTCATTCGTGAAAGTTAAGGAAAAAAAGAGTACCTGGAGAGTCAAACAAACAAGGGTACTGGGCATGCATAACCCTTACAACTGTAATAGTTATGGACATGAGTCGTCTCACATCTCTATCAATAATGAAATTGGGTTGCTCAAAATAATCCAATAGGTTGTCAAACTGACCTGTTCAGAATGAGGTACATGAGAGGGATCAAACACATGATGGAAAATAGAAATATGAAACACTGAATGAATAGTGGCTAACTCTGGTGGTAGGGCTAACCTATAAGAAACTCCATAGATCCTCTCTACAATCTCATATGGTCCGATAAACCTAGGGCTAAGCTTTCCCCGACAATCAAACCTCATAACGCCCTTCATAGGCAAAACCCTAAGAATCATGTCCCCGACACTAAACTGCATAAGTTAAAAGTCTACAGTCTGCATAACTCTTTAAATGACTCTGATCTCTCTGTAGTCAATCTTTAATAAATCAAACTCTCTCTGTGGTATCTCGGATCAAGTCAAAAGTCTAAGGCAAGATCTTTACGCTGCTGTACCAACCGATTAGATCTACAACACTTGGTGTATAAAGCCTCAAATGGTGGCATCTAGATGTTGGAATGTTAGTTGTTGTTATATGAAAACTCTGTCAAATCCAAGTACTTACCCTAGATACTCCTAAGAAAACACAAGACCGAAGCATATCTTAGAGCACTTGAATAGTCCGCTCAGACTCTTTATCTGTATGCTGGTGGAAAATAATACTTAAAGATACCTCGGTACCCATCTCACGTTGTACTGTCTACTAAAACCGTGAAGTAACTATGTACCCCGGTTGGATATTATAGAAACTGGCACCCCATGGAAATGAATAATCTCCCTAACATACAAGGCAGCAAGTCTCTCAGAACCCTAAGAAGATAAAGTTGGCAAGAAGTTAGAGGATTTGTTCAATTGATCTTCGATGACCCATTTAAAATCATGACCCCTACAAGTAAGAGGGAGTATCGAGACAAAATCCATGGTAACCCTCTCCTCTTTCCACTAAGGGATAGAGAGAGACTTTGCAATACACCTCTGTGTCTACAATTCTCGAACTTCACCTATTGGAAGTTCAAGCATCGAGAAATGAACTCGATAATATCCAATCATAGACGACACCACCAGTAGTGTTGCCTCAAATATCTGCACATCATCGTGATGCCCGAATGTATGGAATACCTAGAACAGTAGACCTCATGAAAAATAGCCTAAATCAAATCATCCACTCTGGAAACACAAATACGACTACCCATCCATAATACGCCATCAGAGTCTAGTGATGCACCAATATATGCACTATTCATAACCAACTCTCTTATATGGACCAAGGATCTATCTGCATACTCTCACTGTCGGATCTGATAAAACAAAGTGGGTCTAGTATCAACAATCATCAAGACCTTACTCGAATCTGATATGTCCAATAGGACTAAATGACTAGCCAATGACTAAATTTCTAAGGATAACGGTCTCTCCAAGCTGATATAGAAGCCAAACTACCTATACTAATAGTCTTCCGTCTCAAGGCACCTGCAATCATATTCGCTCTATCGGGATGGTACAAAATGCTAATGTCATAATCCTTCAGGAGCTCAATCCATTATTATATCTAAGATTAAGCTCCCTCTATCTCAGAATATACTGGTCTTGGATTGTTTTTCCAATATTGTGACCTAATCTAGGCCTGGCGCATCTCCAGGGTATGACAGGGTCCTTTATTCCGAAGTTAGTGGTATCCAGTATGTATGCCAGTAGATTCTTAGCTAGGGTTTATGCTGCTAACTTAGCTTATGTTCACGATGTTAGTGAGTTCCTTAATGTTTTACCTGATGAGTTGCCTGGGCTCCCACTTGAGTGTGTTGTGATTTTTCTATAGAGGTTGAGTTGGGAACTAAGCCTATTTTCGTCGCTTGTTATCATATGGCTCCAGAGAGCTTCGGGAGCTCAATATTGAACTTTAGAATCTGGTTGACAGAGGCTTCATCCGCCCTAGTGTTTCACCATGGTGTGCTCTAATTTTATCTGTGAAAAAGAAATACGGGACTATGTGCATGTGTCTTGACTATAGAAAATTGAATAAGGTTACCATTAAGAATAAGTATCCTCTATCGCATATTAATGACCTTTTTTACCAACTTCAGGGTGTTGCAGTGTTCTCAAAGATTGACTTGAGGTCGGTTTATCACTAGGTGAGGATTCAAGCTGGGGATATCTCGAAGACTACTTTATGGTCACGGTATAGATACTATGAGTTCCTAGTTATGTCGTTTGGGATGACTAATGGCCTAGCCATATTTATGGATCTTATGACCAAAGTTTTTTTGTCGTACTTCAATTCCTTTGTGATTGTGTTTATTGGTGATATCCTAGTTTATTCTCGAAATGGGGAACAACACAAGGAGCATTTGAGAGTTGTACTCCAGACTTTGAGAATTGAGCATCTTTATGCAAAGTTCTCTAAGTATGCCTTTTGGTTAGATTCTGTTGTGTTCTTTGGGTATGTTGTATCTCCAGCTGGCATCTGTATTGATCCAGCAAAGGTTTCAGTTGAATGTGATTGGCTTCGGCCTACTACTCTCTCTGAGGTCCATAGCTTTGTTTGGTTATCTGGGTATTATAGACAATTCGTGCAGGTCGTTTTATTTATAGAAGGTCTTACAACTAGATTGATCACAAAGGATGTTCCCTTTCGATGGTTTAAGGATTATGAGTCCAACTTTCTAAGGCTCAAGGAGTTGCTCACTTCAGCACCAATTTTGAAACTTCCAATTTAGGACCATCCTCATATAGTTTATTGTGATGCCTCCAGTATTGAGTTGGGATGTGTGTTGATGCAAAATGTAGAGTTGTTGCTTATGATTCACATCAGTTGAAGGTTTACGAGCGAAACTACCCCACCCATGAATTAGAGTTGGCAACAATAGTTTTTTCACTCAAGATCTAGAGATGTTACCTTTATAGTGTACACTGTGAGATTTTCACAGATCATCATAATCTTCGCATGATGAAGGGATAACCAATCCATTTTTAGAATCAAATATAAATCAACCATGTCCAGATCCAAAAGATCATCCATAGTGTCCAACTCCCATATAGTCACACGCAAGCTCATTAAATCTAATCCACCACTCTAAGCTCACCTACTAGAGTGGATACACTCATGGGCACAGGTAAAGGCTCACATACAACACCCAAACGGGATGCAAATTACATAGACACAAAAGAGTATGTAAAACTAGGGTTAACAACCCCAAGGCTGACTGGTGACAAACAAATAACGTAACTGTAACTATTGCATTAGATGTCGCTGCTCCAGATCTATCAGGTATGGTAAAAAGCTATAGGATCCCAACACCCTACTGACCTCCTTCTCTGTCCCCTATAATGACTATCTAGGGATGCTGCCCGACCACTTCTAGTTGGTGGCAACACTGTCCATAGAGGTCAGCAGCTTACACTGTTGGCTGAATGGACTAGCTCAATTGATAATCTCTAACAAAGTGATCCATCTCACCACACTTAAAAAACCCACGATACCTGCCTTGACTAGAACTATCAGTTGAAATACCCTAGCCATATGACCCTAAACCCTAGTAAATCCCTGGCGGCCTAACTACTCTGAACGTTGTTGACTAATGTAAGGAGGCGTAAACTAGTCTATTAGGATGTCCCTAGTACCACTACTGCTATTGTAGAGGTGCATACCTATCGTACCAACCCCAGAGGATCGAGATCTACTAAAATTGCCCTAGCGGGGCTGCCTTTTATTGTCGCCCTATTGGGCCAAGAGAAGATGTCTCTCTATATTATAGGCGTGATCAACCGCTGCTAATAATGGGCAGCCCTACGCAAGTAATAAATCATTGTTTACCTGTAACTCTAGTATCAATCCAGATGTAGAGCGGCAGACTCGCTCAATAATTATTGGTATAATGGAGGCCCCATGCCTTAAAAACTACATAAATCGAGCCTCATACTAAAAAATTTCATCAATCCCTCATTTAAGTCGACTAACTGAGTTCTGAGCTCCTCACAAAAACTCCGAGGAACATACTAATCCATGAAGACATCCAGAAACTAACACTATGCCATAGGTATGAACTCTTCTGGTATGATTTCTCTATATGACCTCCACCAGGAGTTAGCCCGCCTGTCTAACTGATATTCAATGAAATCGACTCCATGTGTCTCTCTCAAGCCCACATTTTGTAGCCTCTCCTCACATTCTACAATAAACTAGTAGGGATCGTGTCTAGAATCACCAAAAACCTCGGGGATCCATACGCATGAAATGACTATGTATTTTTTGATCCTCGAAAGTCATAATAAGAACTGTAGGTTGGGCCAGTGGATAAACTGGAGGAGCTGGGCACTATATGCTGCTCCTTGAGCTAAAGTTTGACCCTTATCATCGGGTACTCCACCAAACATAGCAGTCATATGCTGCCATATGTACCTAAGTGCATTGTCTGAAGTGGTTGTATCTTCGATGGAGGTAGATCTATAGGTATAGTTCCACCCGGCTCGATTCTAGCCCGACCTAGCCTACTGGCTCTGCCTCTACCTGGCCCATAACTAGATCTCTTTATGGAGGCAGAGAAGTATCATCACCTCCCAGTACTAACTATGTATGGACCATCTACGGAGGAACAGAACCAAGATGAGTAACCAAGAGTCCAGTGGGAACTTAGCACGAAAGAGTCAACAAGAATCAACCCTATTAAAGAACCCAATGGCCTCCCGAAGATAGGATTTATACTTCTATGTACTGATCTGTAGGACTTAACCAGACACCTGCTCCTATAGTCAGAAACACCCATGAACTTAGAGCTCTGATACCAATTTTTCACGACCCAAAAATTGAGTTGTGATGGCATCTACATCTTACCAGAAAACAAGCCTAACCCTGGCAAAAAGCAAGTTGTGGTGGGCTAGTACCAAGAACTAAAAAAAAAGGAAAAGGGATGAAGAGGAGAAATAAAAGTAGGACACTATAATACACAACTAAACATAACTCCCAATACCTGGTATCATCATTGTCGAGAATCTATTTATGAAAGTAAAAAAAAAACAACCCAAGACGGGGAAAAACAACAAAGTAATCAATCAAGACCCAACTAGGATAACTCTGGTACTGCAAATAAAATGGTTAGTAAGGTCGCAAACTGCTCACCGAAATCTCCTGTAGTCATACCAGCTATCTCGCACAATCCCGTCGACTCTAGTGGCTCGTATTAGGATCTGCATCACAAAGAGATGTAAAATTATAGCATGAGTACAAAAACAACGGTTACCTAGTAGGCATCATAGGCCGACCAGAAAAAAGTAAGCATAAGCAAGGTAAAGAGTCATCTACAACAAATAGGACAGTGACCCTTAATGAATAACAAAACCAAGAAAACTACAGTAACAGCTAATAAGTATAGATGAGGGTTACTATCAGGGTATAACCCATAAATCTGGGGCACAAGCAACTTATGACCAAAGTAACGCGTACTAGGAGCTCCAACATGACCAGCATAAGGAAAGACCAATAAGAAAGTGCAAATCGTTAACAAGCTAAGCTAACAACAAATAAATCAAGTACATGAATAGAACAATAAAAGATGGAAGGCAGCAAAAAACGTCTACTAACAACCAAATCCGGCTGGCACCCCATTCTACCTATAGATACACTGAAGTAATTGAGTAACCTAACAGGTACTCCCTTCTTAAGATTTGAAGAGTACAATCGAACATGAAAGGATAAATTGCATGGGGGTGGTGATAAGTAAATAGTACCTATATGCACCATCCCTAATACAAGACTCAGCCAGGAAAGGACACATAGAAGTTGCCCGTACAATTATCCAACCTACTCCATATACTCATTCCCCGACCACGCAATGCATCCTAGGCATAGTGATCCAGGTCAGAGGGTCCGTTGAGGGATCCAATCCCAAATAAAAAATTCTCTTAAAAGTCAATTAGTGCCATAGTCATCCAATCCAAAAGACCAAAAGTTAGGCTTAGCCATTATATCAGTCGAATTGGACACAACACCGCCGAAGTCCCACTTTAACTTCCTACCTATCTCAGCAAAAACTCAAATCCATCCATGTAGGCAAGGTTCAATCTAATTAAAAGCCCAACTTCTAACTTGTAGGCAATGTCCAAACATCATGGTGATAATGATAAAATAGTCTCAATAATATGAGAAAATAGCTCTATACTTCTCATAGGCCAGTCATGGAAAGTATAAATATGTATAAGAATTTTGTTTTCGATTATTTTCCTATCAGAACCAGTTACCTCTAAAAGGTTCAAATCATACTCATCATAGGGAAACAATCAATGGCTAGGCTGGTCTAAGGTGACTAACTAGAATCCATAGGATGGCTACCAATCCCTAGTCACGAGGTGTATCTTTACCTAGCCCAACTATGGTCCCAAGCTTTGAGTAATTGTACCTAGATGGCACAATTTCCTAGAGGGAGCCTGTCAAGGTCCAAACACACACCCTTACGGGGGAAAACACAGAGCCATCATAGCTCAGTCCAATATATCCTCTCCTAGGCTCACATCGGGCTAGGGTATGATATCAATACACAGGGATGCTAACAATCCAACAAAGCCGCAACTGACTATCTATGGCCCAAAGGGGCCACACCTGATCTAATAACACATAAAAGCTCAGCTAAAACATAAAATAAACAGCCTATCTAGATCAGTTCTAAAGTCACCATCTCAAATTTGGTGGTTAGCTGCTAAACCCTAATCACTAATATAATCCCCTCCCTAACCTCACTATAGTCCAGAGTCAGCATAAAACAATACCCATCAAAGTTGTTACTCCTCTTCCAGCCACACTATGTTTTGGAGTTGGCGTGAAACATGCGGGTAGGGCTATATAACCCCAAAGTAAGTGGTTAATCTATAAGCCAACTAAGTAGGCCATGGGATGGAAAAATATGCATATCCAGGCCCGACTAGTAATCCCATCCTCGAGCTAGCACTTTACCATACATTTACTACACTAATACCTAGTCTAAAGGAAGTAATCCGTAGCCTACCTAGATTCCAGTAGTGTCCTCACAAAATGTGCCCAAATATCTAAAAATCAAGTATGAAGCTCAAAATTTTGTGAAGCTAGGTGAAACATAACTCAACTATCAATACAAGTAAAACAAGACCCATATTTCTATATGAATAGTAGAGTCGAATCCGAACTAAAATCGGGCTCGTTGACCCGAACACTCAGAAGAAGGAAATATTTATACCAATACGTAGAGCATAACTCATATATCATATGGTACAAAATAGGGCTTAAACTCACGGTAGAACATAAATATATAAGCCTTAAAAACTTTATACAGTAAGGAAACATAATTACAATAGGAAAAATAAAGAATTACCCGACAGAAACGACCGTAGAACCACCTAGATATGTTTCCATGGAGTAAAACTCAGGGAAACCACCCTAATATACCCAATTAGCTAAGGAAGAAGAGAGAAAAAACTTCTTAACTTTTGTCAAAATGAAGCAAGGAAGATATATAGGTTTGCCAGGTCTTCTTCGCGATCGCGGAGAAGACTCACGTGATCGTGACCCTCGACTGCCCTATCTTCCTCGATCGAGGACCATTACCACAAGATCATCGATCACAGCCCATTTACGATCCATATTAAAATCTCCATGTAACTAATATTTTAGACCTAACGAAAATGATATTTGGGATTATATAAATTAAGTAAGCCTCGAAAAAGCTACAATTAAAAAGGAATTACATGATAACAACTGTCAGGGTCCCAATTTATCAATCCCAATAAGCCATAAACGACTTGGGATAGTAATAAAGATGCTTTAAGTATGATAGAGTCACAGAAACATGATGTCATGGCCCAGAATTCAGGTCATGATGGCATCTACAATCCTCTTGTAGACAAGCCTAACCCTAAAGTCTAGAGCTACGTGAATTTGCAATTAACACTATAATCATTCGATAAGTGAAAAAGCATAAAGAAAAAAACATAAAATAGCAGAAGTAGAAGGAATACATACATAACCCAAATCCCAAAACCTGGTGTCAATGGCATACGGAGCTACTATACAGAGTATCCAAAAGATAGAAAATACAAAGTAACTCTTACAAAAGTAATACAACAGGGCCTACTATAGATAGAATAAAGAAAGATGAACTCAAGGAAACCACGATCATCTCGGACGACAAAGCTCATCATAATTTCCACAATCAACTGAACCTACTCCGTATGATGACGACATATTTGATAACCCCTGCCGGTATCAAAGCCACAAAAAAGGTAAAGAAGTGCAACATGAATACCAAACAAGGTACCAAGTAGGTATCATTGGCCGACTATGCTAAAACCACATGCGAGTAACATTGCCCTCTCAGTTCTAATAACCAGCCCAACAATAATATAGAGGATTCAAAACACAAAATGGAAACAACAATAAAAATTATAATAGAAACAGAAAGTAAATGAAATCTATAATTGGGCAAAATCCACCAGCTAAGAACTCATCTCACCACACTCATCGCACAATAACTTGAATAGTTCCCAAGGTCTGTAGCCTTCACACGGTGGGGCTAGGACTCAATCATACAACCTTTTACCCTATGATCCCTCTCATGGGTGTCAGAATCCAATGAGGATATTAGCAAAATACAACAATCAACCTAAATACAAAGCCCACAATACTAGCCATATCACAAACACAAATAGTAACCCAGTCTACAATGCACATAAATAAACCTAGCCTACTTGGGCGCCGACGAAAATCACCGAAGTATGTGCGCCGTGGACTTGACCCTCCAACACAGTCAATATCACCTAAAACTATAAAAATTATGAATCCAGGGATCAAAACATGAAGAATGAAACCCACATTACAATTAGCAACTCAGGTCAGAAAGCGGGCTCCCCAACCCATAAAATTAAACTAAGTATATTAGCGGAAATTAATTCTAAAAGTTTTTACTATAATTTCACTCTCGAGTTCCATTATTTCAAAAATGAAACTTCAAAACAGGGAAACTCAGTTAACGGGAAAATGAGTCTCTAGGGCACCGAGCTATACAAGGTTCCAAAATCATTAATATTGGGTTGTTGGACATAAATAGTGGAAACCAATGCATAAAAATCTCTATAACACGGTAATGACATGTATGAATGATATGACAACAATCACAGTAAAGGATCACAGAAAGTCCTATCAGCCTACAAAAACTTAGAATCACGACAGAAAGCAGGACAAACCAAATCAATGTTCAGGGTCATGGAAATTCCCAATAATCAAACCATCTATGTTCCTTAGTCAGTGCAAAACACTTAGGGCCATAGGGTAATCTATAATCAAAATCCAACACTAATGCTTAATCAAGAATTAAGCTAAAGAAACGAAACGAATAGGGTCAAGGGTACCAACCTAAAATTTCTAACCCAAGGATGCTAAATAGTACTATTACTTCTCATATAAGACAAGTATAAGATCGTAAGTTGTAGCCTACCTGTCTTTCAAAGACAAGTTCACAAGTACAATATAGAAGAAGTTGGACTGCTCTAAAACTCTAAAGATGCGCAAAAGAGCATTAACTCTTGAGAAACTAGGAAAATAATAATCTATACATTAGTACATGTACAATGATACCCATAAAGCTATGAAAGTTATAGGGGTCAAAATATAGGTCAAAATGGGCCTACTAGCCTGCAAACTCAAAACTTCAAACAAAGGGTATCAAAATGTTCCCACATTATAGGGATCTCATTCCTAAAAATTGGAGCTAAAACAAGCAAGAAATAAACTTGAACCAAAGAAATAAAGTGAAGAAATGAGTAGAAGAACTTGAGAATTTATGGAGCGATTCATAGAAAAATTAAAGTAGAAATATATAATTGAATGGAGGAAAATATGTCGGGGATGTATCGTGATGTTTCCCAAACTCAATGTTGAAGACCCAAGATAACAAGAACAACAATGGGGTTTTGATAAGAAGAAGAAGGAGAAAAATGGAAGGAGAATGGGTTTGGAGTGCATTACGATCCAAACCCTATTCATTACAAACGTGAAGGGTGCTGGGTGGAAGGCATCGCGATCATGTGGGGAGCCTCATGATCAAGAGAATAAAATTACATGGCATCGTTATCGCATCAAGTACTCTGCATCACAAAAAAGAGGAGATGGTATACGGAAGTAGTTAAACTATAGCAATCGCAAGGAGTGGACCGCGATCACGTGTCAAGGACCATGATCGCGAAGAACAGATGTTATACCAGCTAACAGTAACTTTTACAAAGAATATGGAAATTCGAGTGATGATTCTATATTCATTAGGAACCCGATGAACATAAGCCAAATATGAAAATTTCATGGAAACAACATTCCAGACTCAACGGCATAGTCAAAATTTTCATATGAGATCATTTTGATGAAATATCCTATAAAGTTAACCCTTGGCCTAAATTACATAAATTTTATCCGAGTATCTGAAATGTATCTAGCTAACTCAAGGACCAAACAAACACTTCACTGAAATGAAACTTTCAAATTCGAGGATATGACCATAATATGACTATCCAAACTCCACTTATGAACTTGAAATGTCATAAAACACATAAAATGAGATAAACTCACCATGAAGGCTTCCGGACATGAAGCAAGAGTCCTTCTTGACCAAAATCCACATTTTAGAGCTAATGAAACTGTTAGAGTTCAATTCCGAGATTTTTTTTCACGGAATGTTATGTCATCAGTATCAAAAGTTAAGGCCTTAGGAAAGGGAAATGGATATAACAACCGAAAAAATTACCCAGAAAATGAACCACCAGTTTCAATTAGTCACAAATGACTTAGGGCCACTCTAGGGAAGCTCTAAGATGCAACAAAATGCAAAAATATGTAAATGACTAAATGGGTCATTATAACATCCACTACTAAAAAGACTTTTGTCCCGAAAAAGTTTAAAGATAGGGGAAAAAAGGAATCGAACTCCCAGAAAAGGAAAAATATAGCACACAAGACTTGCTGGGCCAAAGGAAAGGCTTACCAAAGGCAAGGGAACACATCCATGGGTCTCGAACTTCCAAAAACTTAAAAGTCACTATTTTATCAATATCACCTGGGTAAAACGATCATAGATCTTCACATAAATGCCAAATCCACCATCAAAACTTAAAAATTCATTCCAAAAACACTCCACACACAATTGAAATAACTTCATTGCTATCCAAAAGCCCACTCCGAGAGGTAGATTTGAGCATAAGCAGAACATGGTGCAATTGTTGCATACTAGCAAGCAATTTACTGGTCTCCCGCTTGAAGATCCTCAACAACATATTCAGAATTCTTAGAGATCAGCGATACTTATATTCCTATAGGAGTTTCATCAGACTATGCGAGACTCACACTGTTCCCCTTCTCATTATTGGGGGAAGCCAAGAGGTGGTTATCGGCAAAACTACCCAACTCTATTCATAAATAGGAGGAATTAGCAAGGAAGTTCTTAATCCGGTTCTTTCCATCTGGAAAGACAGCGAGGCTACAAAGATAAATTCTAAGCTTCAGGTAGAATTCTAGAGAGACTTGTATCAAGCGTGGGAAAGATTTAAGATATTGCTGCGAAATTTCCCACATCACCAACAGTCGAACGAAGTGTTGCTGCACACATTTAATGAGGCTTTGGAACCCAATTCTAAAATATTATTAGATTCAACTGCAGGGGGCCAAGCTTTGGAGTGCACTTATGAGGAGACGTATACATTGCTGAATAGGATTTCCACAGGAAATCCTGACTGGAACGGTGATATGTCAAGATCCATTGATAAGAAAAATACTGCAGGAGTCATGGAGTTGGATGTGGTTATCGCTCTCTCTGTACAAATATCATCATTGCATAATATGTTTTCACAAGCCTTTGGGAAGCAACAACAGTAGACTATGGTCAACGCAGTCCAATCGCAGACTTAGGGATGGTGCAAAACATGTTGGGGTGGTGACCATACGTCTGATGTATGTGGTGCTAACCCAGACTCAATGAACTTTGTTGGGAATGCATAGTGTAGTTAGGGGCAGCAGTTTTATGGAAATTCATACAATGGGAATAGGAGAAACCACCCCAACTTCTCATGGGGTGGGAATCAAAATCAGCCCCAACAATAAAGTTTCGGTAATTACATAAATCAGCAGCCTAGTCAACAACATCATCCACCAAACGTTCAGCCCAGAGGAAAGATGGAAGAAATGCTGAAAAAATTGTTAGAAGGGCAGACATGTGATAGCGAGCGACTAGCAAGGCTTGAGGCAGATCTGAAAAATCAACAAATGGCTACACAACAGTTGGAGAGGTAGATGGGGAAGCTAGCAGGATCCAGAAATACAAGACCCCAAGGTGGTTTTCCTAGTGACACGGATCAAAATCCAAAAAAATTAAATGTTGTCACAACTAGAAGTGGAGTTTAGTTGCCGGAAATAATACCGAAAAAAGCCAATCAAGCAACTAATGAGGACAAGATTAGCAAGGATAATGCTAAGGGACTTGAAGCCAGCATTGACATCCCATGACCAAGGCCTCCACCACCCTTTCCGTAGAGGTTAAAAAAGAAAAAGGAAAAAGAAGGTTTCTTAAAATTTAAGGAGCTTTTGGGAAAGTCTATCTTAACTTGCCCCTAATTGATATCTTACAAGTCATCCGCAAATATGCTAAGTATGTGAAGGATATAGTGGCAAGAAAGGATCGGTTTATTGAGCATGCAACCGTAGCCCTGACACAAGAGTGCACTTTGCACATCCAAAACAGGCTACCGGCAAAATAGAAAGATCTGGGTAGTTTTACTAGTTAGATGAAAATCGGGAAAAATTTGACTGTTCGGGGTTTATGTGACTTGGTTGAAAGTATCAATTTGATGCCGACATGTTATTTTACAAAGATGGGCTTGGGCACTCCAAATCCTACCACTATAATCCTTCAACTTGCAGACAGATCAGTAGTCAGGCCACTAGGCATAGTGGAAGAAGTGTTGGTGCAGGTTGGTTTATTGATCTTTCCTGTGGACTTTGTGGTATTAGATTTTAAGCCAAATCCAGAGGTCCCATTTATTTTGGGGAATCCTTTCTTGGCCACAGGGCAAGCTTTAATTGATGTTTCTAGTGGATGACTTACCATGCGTGTTCATGCTAAGGTGGAAGAGTTCGATGTGTACAACGCCATTAAGCTGCCAGCATTATATGAAGAACTTTCATCAGTGACAGTGTATGAAACAGAGCAAGAGTTAGCAATTCCCGTCAGCAGTGATCCGCTAGAACAAGCAATCATGGGTCGAAAGGATGAAGATGATGTTGGATCCATCGAAATGATTCAAGAATTGAACTTTACTAATATGTTAACCCACTGTAAAAGATATGAAGCATTGGAGAGAT
>JBDJHY010225063.1:0-11132 GCA_039654485.1 Withania somnifera | reverse complement strand
CCACTCTCAAAAATCTATAATCTAATTAAACAGTTGGCTAGACTCTGAATATCTCTAGAGAATGGTCGCTCCTCCACCCAAATAGAAGCCAAACTACCTATGCACAAGGACTTCCTATTAAGGGAATCCTCCACTACATTGGCATTTCTCAGGCGATACAAGATATTAATGTCATAGTCTTTAAGAAACTCCAACCAACGACACTATCTCAAATTAAGATCCTTCTAGATGAATGTCGACTTAAGGCTACGGTGATCGGTGAACACATCAAAGTGCCCTCGATAAAGATAATGGATCTATATATCCAACACAAAAGTCACAGCTGCCAACTCTAAATCATGAGTAGGGTAGTTCTTTCGTGCACTTTCAAGTGTCTCAAAGCATAACCTACAACCTTTCCACTCTGCATCAGTACTCCTCGAAAGACAACTATGGAAGCATCATAATATATGGTAAATCCTTTATCCTCCATGGTATAATTCACGATTGGAGTAGTAATTAGTAAAGACTTGAGCTTTTGAAAGATCTTCTAACACCCTTCAGACTACTGAAAAGGCATATTCTTCTGAGTCAATTTAGTCAATGAAGCTTAAATAGAAGAGAAAATGTGTACTAACTGTCTTTAATAACTGGCTAACCCAAAAAAACTCCGAATCATAATTGGTGAAGTCGGCCTCATCAATCACGAACGACGATAATCTTGGCCAAACGAACAGTAATCCCATCCTTGGATACCATATTTACCAAGAATGCCACTAAACTCAACCAGAACTTGCACTTGGCGAACTCAACATACATCCTCTCACCGTGAAATGTCTATAGCACATTCCTCAAATATCTAACATGGTATGCCTCAATTTTGTAATACATCAAGACTCATCAATTTAAACTATAACAAAAGATTCATAATACGGCAGAAACACCTTGTTCATCAACTCCATCAATGTAACAAGGGGATTAATAAGCCTAACTAACATCACAAAGAACTCATAATAGCCATAGTAGGTATGCAAAGCAACGTCAAGAATATAGTAAGGCCTAATCCTTAACTGATGATAACGTGATCTAAAATCAACCATAGAAAAGTCTGAAACAACCTAAAATGACCGAATAGATCATCAATGTAAGGAAATGGATACTTGTTCTTCAATGTCAACTTTTATATTGCCTATAATCAATGTATATACGCATGGATCTATCCTTTTTTTCACAAAAAAGACAAATTGCACACCCCCATAAAACACTAGGGTGGATAATGTCACCCCCTAGGAGGGACCGGTATACTTAGCTACAAAGTCGCCTAAGTAGCCTTAGATGAACTACTTGGCCTATGCCTGACTCTTGGTTACTGTTTCAGCAGAAGCAACATCATACAATGGAAATCATAAGGTAAATATGGACTTCACATCATACAAGAGATAATACGAATAAATATTAAACTCAATAGCTACGTATGATACTATCTATGTATGAAGCCACTAACAAGATCAATACAAAGAAATAAGCTAGGAAAATGCCCCTAGATAGAAAAAACTGAATAAAAGTAAATACAATCTCTAATGTTTGAGTTCTAAGAAAAATAAATAAGAATACCCCATCTTGTCCCCAAATATAGTGGGAAATTATCACTTTACTTCAAACTATCGATAATGCGAGTACAAGTCAACTGCAAGCATACAGAATATTGGTTAAACTTACATGTGGGAAATATATGTAGTGCAAGATACATTTGAGTATACTAACCATGAGAGGGGATAGTGCAACAAGCTACATCATGAATAAAAAAAAATATCTATGCATTGCATTCCCATAACTCATACCTCGACTACCATCTGGTGACTCAAATAAACAAGAAATATGCACTAAGACAATAATAGAATACAATTCTTATTTTAGTTCTGTTTCAATTAAAATCAATCTTTTCTGACTCTTCTAATCTAACTGACAAAGGACTGAGCATACCAACTGAATGACCAAATAACTGACCTGGGAGGTTCAATAACTGACATACCTTATGTACAATGCTATAAGGTCAAACATTTATCCCTATGCTGGGTGGGATCCTAAACCTGCCAAATTAAGGGCCATGTCTAACTCCTAGTGGATCCACTAAGCCTTATTTGTAAAAGCTACATTAGGCCATGAGCTTACTTGTGTTTGGTGATGTAGGGTATGTGATAATGACTAAATCCCCAAAATTTAATAGGTACTAATACTACTCCAAACACTAGTCATGAACTAAACATATACTAATATTGTCTATTTTGACCACATTAGGGCTTATGAACTCATGACTGACTGTCTATTCCATATTACTGTCTCCTCATTATCTTTTGACTTTAGTTGGCTGAGTTAGGACCTAGACTTAGACTCTGAAAGCCAAAATCCAGAAACTGACCATGACCATGAACCATGACTCTACTCTACTTCTGAACATATCCTGAACCATGAACTCAAATAAAGGGAAATTTTGTCCAACATCACCAACCAAGCATATAAACTCCACATAGGGACTTGAATTCATAAACTTGACGAAGTATAACATTTTTATAGTAATTTATGCTATTCTAACATAAAAATATTTACTTAACTATGATCATGAACAAAAGTATATAAAAATACATGATTTAATTATATGGACACAATTTTATTGGTTTCACCCTAAATTTTTAAGACCATCACATTAATTAAAATACTGGGTAATGATGCATAAGGCTGAAAAGGAGCCCTGCTAAATGCTCACATACCCGATTTGAAAAAATTAATGGAGAAATTTAAGGATAAAGAGCAATCAAAGATCCTTTGAAGAAAATCCCTAGGCTTTGTTCTTGAGAAAACTTGAGATAAGAAGTTTTCTTTGATTTTATTTAGTGTAGAATGTTCTGGAATAGAATTTTGGGGTTTAAATACCTTGACATTAATAACAACATGCTAGTCCTACGATGAATAACAACATGACATGAGAGGACCAAAACAACATAAAATTGATGATTTAAGAGGTGGGAAATTTCAAAAATAGCATTACAAAAAAAAGGAAAAATTATCCAAATTACTAGAATGGAGACAGGTTAGACCTGAAAATAGACAACTCTAGTCCTAAAATAAAAAACAACATGGCATGAATGGAGATAATCCATGCCTAGAATGACATCTAAATCTATCATGTCTAATTCATGCAAAATAGCTAGAACTACCATCCCCACAATGGATACTGGGCAACTATGATAGACACTCTTAACTAGTATAGAGTCCCTAACAGGATTTAATACAGAAAAGGATACAAATAAAAGCTCAGGGTCAACAACAAACTGTCTAGCAGAAAAAAGGGATACAAAAGATAGAATGACTCTGGGGTCTAACAATGCATAAACATTAACACCATGCACATGCAACATACCTATCACCATATCGATGTACTCCTCTTGATATTGTCTGGAATCCAAAGAATATAACTAGTTTTGGCACTGACCGCGACCTATACTAGTAAATGTTCCTTGCTGAGCTGGGAGGGCTGCTGGTGCTAATGCTATAGTACCTCCACCTTACTGATTTAGACACCGAAAAATCCCTGATTTGGTGAGCTAGCTTACCATAACCAAAACTCCCCATGTAAGGGAAATCTCTCAAAGTATGACATGTATGGTCATATTAAAAATACCCATTTTATCCAAGCATGCAACGCACATAATGGATGAGTGCTTCCTTGGAAGATTTTACCACACTTCATTTACAACGGATAAGTGCACCCTCCTATCCCACTACCCTGATAAAGTGTCTGAGATGGATTATGATTTTGAGGCTTCTTGAAATTCTGAGTAGGGGAATGAAAGAAGAAGGGGCTAGTCCCATAGAAGTTTACTGCTGCTACCTCCGGCCCCCACCTAACTTGGGTTGGCTAAAATTAGATTGGCCAGTCTTGGCTTTCTTATTTTGATGCATTTCCCTCAACTTAGCCTTATCCTTCTCGATATTCTTAAGATAGAACATCAACCTATAGATGTCCATATCACTAGACAACATGGCTTCCATCAATTCTTGGATTAAATATGGAGAAAGTTTGACACAAACATATACATGTGTTGCATATGTATGCAACCATCACAGCTGATTATTTAGAGAGCTTAGTGAACTTCATCCCATATTCTTCCACCATCATGGATACCTGCTCCAGACTAAGAAGCCCCTTATCCTCTCCTATTGCTTCTTCCTCAGGAAGACCTACAAGAGACCGCCTCCTAAAACTCATTCCACGAAGGAGAAAGTACTCCTACCCCTATATTTTTCTTCCACAGATCATAAAAAGTCCTACAAATATCTTTCATCCTATAAGAAGCTAATTCTACCCTTTCCACCTCTAACACCCTCAGCAATTCATAAATCCTATATATATCCTTTAATAAGCTCTTGGGGTCATCATCCACCCTCGAACTAAAGAATTCTGGGTGACTCAACCTCAAGAACTCCCTCATCTTCATAACTCCTACATCAAGAACTAACTAAACTACCAATGCAGGTGATAGCTGTCGAGCCTGTGCCATCATATCTATCATATTGAACAATTCTTTAATGGTATTATCAGCTGGTGCTTACTATGGACTTGGAGATGGTGGAGAATGATTTTACTGATTCCTATTTCTATTTTAGTAAGTTGATCGTTGTGGAGGCATGATATGTAACGCGTAAAGAAAGAGTCAGAATAGAAATCTAGAGTTAAATTCCAAAGAACAAGATTGAATCATGAATAAATGGAAATATTTTCTACACGCTCAGTAACCTCTCAGTTATAAGTATGTTCAATTCAAATCCATAACTAAAACTCTACTTAAGGTTCGCTTTATACATATCCTAGGACTCTATGACCTAGTGCTCTGATACCATGTTTGTCATGCCTCGAAGTCACCTACTAGGAGGGACCAATATCCTTAGTTACTAACTATCCTCAATAGCCTTAGATGAACCACTTGGCCTATGCATGGCTCTAGCACCCTATCTCAGTGAAAGAAATATCACACAACAAAAAACATAAGTTAATTATGGTCCTTATATTATACAAGATAATCTAAATAAATATGAAAACTCAATGTCTAAGTGTGACCAATATCTATGACTGAAGCCACAAACAAAATAAATACAAAGAAATAATCTAGGCATGCCCCTAGCTGGCCAAAACTGAATATTAGTAAATACTCTTTCTAATTTCTAAGGTCTAAGAAAAATAAAAAAGAATAATCCATCTCATCCTAAATTAAGTGGGAATTACTATTTCACTTCAATCTGTCGGGCATGTAAGTCCAATAAGTGTCTGAAGGATTTGATGAACCTATATGTGTAAAATAGATACAGTGGAAGAAAGTATGCAATCAGTACATTTGAATATACTGGCATGACAAGGGTTAGGGAAACATGATATATCATCGATAAAAAAACTAAATATGTAATGCATGAACACATAACTCATACCTCGACCACCACCTTCTGACTCAAACAAGAAAGATATATGCAATAAGATAATAGAATAAAAGTCTTATTTTTGTTCTGTTACCCTTTAACTCTATCTTTATTGACTCTGTGGATTTGACTAACAAAGGGTTGACCATATTGACTGATCGACCAAATAACTAACCTAGTATCTTCTATAAACAAAATACCTTGTGCACAAGGATACAACATCCAACATATATTCGTATGCTGAGTGGGGTCCTAAACCTTTCAAAGTAATGGCCATATCTAACTCCTATGGATCCACTAAGACTAATTTGTAAATTCCGCCTTGGGCCATGAACATACTTGTGTTTAGTGACACACGGTATATGACAAGGACTCAATTACCCAAATCTTCTCAGTGCTAATGCTACTCCAAAAACTGATTTTCAACTGAACATATGCTGATAATGTCTATTTTTACTACATAATAGCCCATGAACTCATGACTGACTGTCTCTACCATATTACTGTCTCCTCGTTATGTTTTAACTTTATTTTTGTTAGATTACTTATGATGTGATGGTATTTTACGTCACGTATGGAACTTAAGAATATAAAAATATGCATGTTATTAGGTAACTTTTGTGTGATTTGATGTGTTTCTTATGTATTTATAGGTAGAGTTAATGTCGGGAACTTAGGAGAAATTGCAGAAAAATAGAGTTTTGAAGTAGCTTCGGACATTTCATCTAACCCTAGATGGTTCACTCTACGATGTGACTACTTGGGGAAAGTCCATTGTTTAAGAGGACCATATCAGTCATAGGATTAGGCAATTTTCCCAACCTCAGGAAGTTCGCCTAATTGGGTTTTTCCCAAGAAAAATCTCACTGGTTAAAATGAGGAAATAGGCGGAAGATTGGACGATTCACCTAAGGATAGACGGTTTTTCCAATTGTTTTTTCCCAAAATGGAGTCCTACTATTCAAGAGAATGAAACAGACAGTAGATGAGGTGGCTCGTTTGAGGCTAGATGGCTCCCCTAATGTTCTGCCTAAATCTAAGGAACAATTAATTCCATGATTTGGATATTACACTATTACCCATACAATATATATAGATTCATTAGATTATCTTTCAAGACACTAAATTCTTAATCAACATTATTTTTACATAACTTGTTTTCACCTAACTGTGGTAGACTTTAGTTGTCTCACTATTCTCTTCCACAAGAATACAAGTGTAGGAATTGTTAATCTTTGATTATTAATTACAATCAATTTGGAGACTATTTTCTTTGTATGAAGCCTATTATATTTTCTTCTTATTGTTATGTTTTAATAATCATGAGTAGCTAAACCACAACCATATAGTTGTAGGATCTATAGGTGAAACGACTAGGTTTTTAACTATAATATGGTTCTTACCTCTGAACAAGTGTTTGAACGCCTAATCTCTTCAGTTTAATTGATTTTTAGTGGTTGGAAACACTAAAACATGCCTAGTTTAACTTGTACTAATCTTGTGGTTAAAACTAGGGGATGAGATTATGCTAAGAAATTCAGGGCTTTAATCCCTATAAATAACTCTGCACTTAGGAAAGATAGTAAGACCATTAATATTTATAATTCGAAGGTTTGCTGAAACACTGGTGAACATAATCTGAGGTTTTCTCATCACTTGAATTCCTTTTATAACTTATTTCTATTGAAAACTATATTTAATTATGAAGAATACACTGTTACAAGCCAATTCCCCTATTTACCTTTAATGTCTTACGGAAATAAAAATTAAGTGGCTAGTTGGGTTCTTTATTTGACTAATGACCATTTATACTTATTAGGAGGTATAATTTGAGTGTTATCAATTTCTTGTGGCGTTTCCAGGGAATACGATTATCGGTAAAAGCCAAGTGTAATATTATTCTTTTAGTCTTATATCTATTTTTCCTTTTGTTTGTTGTTTTTGTTTATTTCAGGGTACAGGTAGTGTATGCAAAATACCTGAAGCTCGGGTGTACATTATTTCCATTTGATCTAGAAATAAGCCGAACATTTAGAAGGATGAATAGGTAAGATAACACAAAGCTGCCTGAGCTCGAGCAGCTTCCCATAAGTCGAAGAGGGGGAACCATCCTGATGCACCTCCTAGACCTTATTATTTAAGGAATAATAAAGTGTATGTGGATGATGATATGATAGATGTCGATGGGCACGGTGCAACAGGAGTGATCATTCCTCCCCTGTTAGAACCTAGAAACATGTTAAATATCACTAGCACTATGATTCAACTGATAATAATGAAAAGGTTATTTTGAGGGGTAGTTGATAAAGACCCCAATTAGCATTTAGAATTTCACAACGATCTGCAAATCAATCAACCTTCTAGGAGTAAACCAGAATGCCATCCATTTGAGGTTTTTTCCAATGTCCTTGTGTGGAGAGGACACAATGTGGTTAGACAAGTTGCCTCCAGACTCAATAGCATATTAGGGAGAGCAGAAAGAGGCTTTCCTAGAAAGGTTATTTCTTCCCTCCAGGATTCTAGGCTAAGGGATGATATTACAAACTTTAGGAAAAAAATGATGAGGAACTGCATGGGGTGTGGTTGAATTCAAAAAAAATTTAAAGCAATGTCCCATACATGGATCGGAGGATAACTACTTGATGTAGACGTTCTATGGATCTTCGAATGCACCCTCAAAGTTGGATGTGGATGGAATTATTGAAGAGTCTTATATTTTGAGGACGTATGTACAAGTTTCATAAGACCTTGACACAGTAACTAGGAACAATAGAGGTTGGCACACCAGGGAATCAGAAGTGTCTGGTGGTCCCAGAATGGAGGCTATATCGGCGGAGCAACATCGTAGAGAGGAGGAACTGACTAGGATATGGCACACATGAAAACACAAATAGACTTAATGTCTAAAAAATTGTTAGGTAGAGGCTATGAGAAGGTAAAAGTTGTTGCTTCCTATGGTAAAAGGCGGTACGAAGATAATGACTCCGAATTTAAGGAGGAAGCTAAGTATATGCAGAACTAGGGGATTCCGATAAGGAACCCAAGGTTGGAACAGGATTACTTTGATGATAAATGAGACTACCGCAATAGGGAGAAAAAAAGAAAGAGGAATAAAGACGTGTACAACAAGAGCAGGAATGGATTGTATGTGATGCCCGATAATTGAGATATAGAGGCTTTCACTTCCAGGATGGAATAGATATTGGGAAAAGTCCTGCATAAGTTAAAATCTTTTGATGAGAGCTTTCAATCAATTAATGTGAAGATCTTGAACATCAATCAACTATTCATTTCATATTCCACCTTGATCAAATAAGTTGATTTCCAAATGGGATAAATTTCTGCATCATTAAACCACCAAAAATAGAAACACTACACAGTGATACAATCCACATTCCTGATGAGGATATAGTCTGAGTGATCTTGATAGACTCTTCGTGCCGTGACTTTAAATTTAGCACTAATGGGAGGTAACCCAATATTTTTATTTTCTTTTAATCGTGTGTAATATTATTTTTCTATACATAGTTTATTCCTGAGTCTTAGAGTATTATGGGTGCACAGGTGTACAGAGCATAAATGGATTATAATCCAAAGGGATGGAAGGACGGGCGAATCGTCCAATGCTGGAAGAAATGCCCAAGCTTGCCGTCCAAATGAAACCACACTGGATAATGAAATATCAAATGGATGAATCAACCAAGGATGGACAAAACGACCAAGCTTGCTGTCCAAATTAAACTACATAGGATAAGAAGAAGCCATAGATTAAATAGTTGGACGAGTCATCTAAGCTTGGATGAGCTGCTTGATATTCCATCCCGGATAAATCTAATTTTAAAAAATAGGTCGGGTATTTTCTATAAAATTTGACCCAACCCACCTTCTTATACTTTAAATACCTATAATCCATTTGTTAAATTATGTCTATTCCAAACTTCCCATGTAAAGAAACAATCGTGCTTGTCCCTTTTCCTCTTCCCACTCACTCACTGACCTCTCCAACTTCCTCAATGACCAAATTCAAGGTATAAATAGCCAAGTATTGATACAATCTTCATCACATTCAACTCTAATTACTTTAAAGCAAATGCTAGCTCTTAATAAAAAAGTGGACTATTCAACAATACTTGTAAGTTTCATGTTTAAATTTCTGTGTATGTTGTTGTTGATATTTAATCTTACTCCATTATTGATGGATAAATTAAGAGTAGGCCTAGGCTTAGTAATTTAAATATTACTAAAGTAGCCTTAAACTAGTTGGGGTTTTTTTAGAATTGGGTCTTGTCTATTGTAAAAATCTAAATGTGAGGTGGGGAAACGCTATGGACAACGTTAAAACTTGTATGGACATTAAATTGGTGTTGGAAAATACTGAGGTAGAACTAGGTAGTGTGTTGGAGAAGATTTAGGTGAACTGTCTCCCTTGAGATAAACCGCCTAATCCATCGGCCCCCACAAAAATAAATAATTTTAGATTATTTTATTTCAAGTCGAATAGACGATGCCTTATACGAACCTTCTAAACTTGGATGGCTCACCCAGATCTATCATTTGTTCAATAATCTAACTGATGAAGAATAGACGATGAAGAATACGAACTGTCTATTGTTAGATGAAACATCTACTTTTTCTTCTAATACTATTTATTATGTCTCGACTACTTTGTTCTATTTTGATGATTTGTGTATTGACAATCATTATCTTACCATGTAATAATGGCTCTGTAAATCATACAGCGTAGAGGAATAAGATTACGTACTGGTGTATCTTGAGGGCTATAGGATGAGGAGGATAGCCCAAAAATAGTGTATTAAATAGAAACAATCATGGTACAGTCTTTAGTTAAGCCATCTCGTCTTATCCTAGTTACAAGTTCCTTGTATTAGAAGGAAGTGGGTGATAAGTCAAGGGATTCATCTGGTACAGAGATCAGCAACATTAGTAGTTCAGAAATCCCCATACCGCCACCTTCTATAGCCCTAGATGCACACCTACAGTGGGACATTTATCAGGCCATCAAGACAAAATAATCCCGAGTCTCGTGATGAGTGCAGTGGGATTTAATAGGTTGTGATAAGATTTTTTCTAAAGGACTAAGCACCAATACTAAGGTTCATTTGAAGAGAACTATAGCCGAGGAAGTCAGAATTATGACCACATATTTGCCAAATTATCCAAAGATTGAGTGGGTATTTTAGGACTATCAATTCATTTGGATGAACATCCCTCCTAGTCAATATTACCCAATAATAGTTCATGAATTCTACACGAACTATAAGTCTCACCTTATGCGTTTGGCTGAAAAAGTCTAGAAACCATCTGACATATGTGTTTTGAGTTCCTTTATGGTATGGTGAGTGGAGGTGGATATATTTGAGCAAACGATCAATAGAATGCTATTTGGCTCTGATTATATAGCTCTGGAGGAAAACCCTGACTATGTGTATTAGTATGAAAATTGGAAAGCTCAACAAAATTGTTTTGTGTAGATGCTAAATTATGTAGAGCCAGTGTGGTTGAAAACACGCACTTGCAAATCCAGACTAGGTCGTTGAGTTCTATAGCAAAGTTTTGGTAGGCGGTGGCATGAATGAGGATCTAACTAATATGGGCAGATAAGTTAACAGACGAGGATGCTATTCTTGTTTCTTGTCTTATTTCATAGTACAAGATGAACTTTG
>JBDJHY010225052.1:0-11132 GCA_039654485.1 Withania somnifera | reverse complement strand
AGGGCCCCTAAAATCTAGCAAGAATATCAACTGAGAATCGAGGATCAACCTAAATAAACTAGACAACACTGCTAGCCATATCACAAGCATAATAATATCAAACTAGTTTATAATGCACAAAGTAAACCTAGCCTACCTAGACGCTGGAGGAAATCCCCAAAGTGCGTATTTCGTGGATCCAAAGTTCCACACAGTTGATATAACTAAAACTACAAAAGTACAATTCGAGGGATCAAAATATGAACAATAACACCCCTATTGCAATTAGTAACCCGGGTCGGGAAGCAGGTCCTATATCCTGAAGAAACAAACTAAAACTATCGGCACGTAGCCCTCAGCTCGAGGAAATAGTGGTCTAAAAATGAGCTTAGGGCGATATCGAATCAAAGGGTAAACCTAGTTCTAAAGTAATTAAATAAATATATATTGCACAATTAAAAAAAAAAGCAGAAATAACAAGAATTACCCAGAAAACTAAGCACCGCTAACTCGAACGATCACCCTCGCAACTCCACATAGCTTAAAACACCTCAAACTATCCCTAAAACCACAAACCTAAGCTAAATAACAAAGTTCCAAAATCTAGAAATGAAAGGGGGTGATGCCCAATTTATTGGCAGCTGGGGGTCACTGGGGTGCCCTTTTTGTTGCAAGCGCGACCTTGCTAGGGCGGCTGCCTGGGTGGTTGGAAGACCTTTGCCAGGGTGGCCCCTAGGGCGTAAGAGAGACCTTTCCATGGCATCGCAAGGGTTGCCGGGGCGGTCTTTGACCTACAAAAAACAGAAGGAAAACCCTATGGATCTAAAACAAACATCCAAAGTTATATTACAACAAATAAAAAGTGCATTTTGGGTGGAAAACACTCCACCGACTCAACAGAATCAACAAAACGACCATCCGAGGCTGTTTAAGTGAAAAATATCCCAAAGTCAAATGGATCAAAACAAAGCCTAACAAAGGAGTCCCACAAACCTACTCAAATTATGCTTGATCACCCCAAAAAGCAATCCAATGGCTCAACTAGCCCAAAGTCGACATTTAGAAGTTGACAGAATTGATGGAATACCAATCTAACTATCCGATCATCGAAAGAATACCCATTCTCCAAAATGAGATTCGACTGGGCTGAATTTCCACAAAACAACCCAAAATCAAAATGAAATTCCCAAGACGTGAACTTAAGGTCCATATAGACCAAAGACGGTATTCTGGAGCTAACTGAACTATCAGAATTCAATTTCGAGTGCATTTACTACTATTTCTCTCTCGAGTTCAACTATTTCAAAATTGAAACTTCAAAATAGGAAATCTGAGATAATGAGCAAATGAGAAACAAGGGGACCAAGCTACCAGTTCCATCAGATCATAAACTACCTGCAGCAACTACCAAATAGCTCTAAATAAAGGAAAAGACAAAATGCAAGGAAATAACTAAGTAGGTCATTATAACATCCACCACTAAAAAGGACTTTCTCCCTCGAAAGGTAAGTAAGGAGTAGTACCTGAAGGCTCAAACAAATGTGGATACTGGGCCCGTATATCATTCTCTGTCTCCCAGGTAGCCTCCTCAACTGGTCGATGTGCCCAATGAATCTTCACTGTCAAAATCTCCCTAAACCTGAGTTGCCTTAAATCTCTGGCTATAATAGCCTTAAGAACATCAATATAGGTCAGAGTGTCATTGATTTACACATCTGCTCGACGAAGGACATGGATGGGTCTAGTACATAGAGGTTGAGCATCGATACATGGAAATCTAGGTGGACTACAACTAAATGAGGTGCCAAGGAAAGTCTTTAGGTGACCTATCAAACCCTTTGCAAGATTTTGTATGACCTAATGAACCAAAGGATAAGCTTTCCCAACCTCCCAAACCACACAATGCCTTCATGGGTGAGACTCTAAGTAAGACTAAGTTACTAACACTGAACTCAAAAAGGCCAAAGCCTGCGATCTAAGAAGGACTTCTACCTACTCTAGGCCCTTCGAAAATGATCCTGAATAAGTCTAAACCGGTCTGTAGTATCGAGGAGCCAATCAAAACACTTGAATTGACCCTCTTCTCCACTAAAACCAACCAAATAGGAGATTTGCAATGCCTACCATACAAGGCCTCAAATAGAGCCATCTGGACTAGAGTGGTAGTTGTTATTATAAAAAAAACTCTAGTCAAGTGCCTGTCCTAACTACCCCCAAAATAAAAAACATAGGCACACAACATATCCTAAAATACCTAAAGGGTCCTCTCAGAGTGCCCATTGTCTGTTGGTGAAATGTTGTATTCAAGTCAACCTCTGTACCCAATTCTCTCTAAATCGACCTCCAAAACCACAAGGTAAATTGTATTCTGCTATCGGATATGATAGACATTGGTACCCCATGGAGTCTAACAGCCTTACGGATGTATAACTCAGCCAACGTCTCTACACCTTAAGTCAAATGAGTCGGTAGGAAGTGAGGTGACTTGGTAAACCAATCCACGATGAACCATATGCAATCAAACCCTCTAGAGTATAGGGAAGACCTATAATAAAGTCCATAGTAATCCGCTCCCACTTTCACTAAGGAATAGGGAGCCTGTCCATCTCACTGCCTAACCTCTGGTGGTGCAAATTTACCTACTGATAATTAAAATACTAAGACACAAAGGACACAATAGGCCTCCTCATACCTCACCACCAATAATGTTACCTCAAATCGCGATACATCCTCTAAATACCAAGATGGATATAGTACCTAGAGAAGTGAGCCTCACACAGCAAAGTCTGAATCAGATCACCAATCCCCTAAATATCAAAGCATCCATGAACCCATAATACACCATCAGCATCTATACTAGCTAAATAAAAATCACCTAATAGGACTCCCTCCCACAGCTAAACTAGACGTGGGTCCTCATACTTGCCCTATTGAATCTGGTTATCAAAGATTATCTGGGTTCAATACATGCAATAACTCTCTTTGGCACTAAAAGATCAAACCTAACCAATATATTGGCTAAGAATTGCTCATCCCGAGCTAGAGGTCTCTTAAAAATAGGTACTGCAGCTTGGCTACCTATACTCACTACCTTCCAACTTAAGGCGTCGACAACCTCATTTACCTTGCCTGGATGGGAGAGAATAGTAAAGTCGTAGTCTTTCAGGAGCTCAACCCACCTTCGCTGCCATAAGTTAAGCTCCATATGACTCAAAATGTACTGCAAGCTGTTGTGATTCGTGAATACCTTACGGTGAACCCCATATAGGTAATGCCTCAAGATCTTAAGTGAAAAAACTACCACTGCTAACTCCTATCATGGGTGGGGTAGTTGTGCCTGTGATATTTCAGCTGCCTCGATGTATACTCTATGAAATTTCCCTATTGCATCAGAACATAACCTTGACCGACACCCAAAGCATCACAATACACAGTGAATGACTGCCCCTCAATCGCTAGGACAAGAACCGGAGCAATAGTCAGCAAATCCTTCATCCTCGAAAAGATGGCCACACACTCAGTCGACCACTGGAAGGGCACATCCTTTCATATCAATCTAGTCAAAGGGGTTGCAATGGAACAAAAACCCTAAAAAAATAATAATAATACCCTACTAACACAAAAGGCTACGAATCTTAATGACGGACGTAGGTCGAGGACAATCACAAACTACTGTAACCTTAGGCGAACTAACACTAATGTTGTCACCCGATACCACATGACACAGAAATAAAATGGAATCTATCCAAAACTCACACTTTGAGAACTTAGTGTAGAGTCACTCGGTCTTCGATGTCTACAACACAATCCTCACGTAGCCCTCAAGCTTGTCTTGACACCACGAGTATACTAGTATATCATCGATAAAGACAATAACAAATGAATCTATATAAGGCCAAATCACCGAGTCATCAGATCTATTAAAGTTGCAGGGGAATTAGTTAGTGCAAATGACATCACCAGAAACTTGTAATACCTATACCTCATCCAGAAAGCTTTCTTCCAGAAATCCTCAGCCCGAACCCTCAACTGGTAGTAGCCAGATCTCAGATCAATCTTAGAGAGCACCATGTCTCCCTGAATCTAATAAAAAAATCATCAATACGAGATAGAGGATACTTATTTTTAATAGTCACCCTGTTCAGCTATCGATAATCAACATACATCTGTTGGGACCCATCCTTCTTCTTAACAAAGAACACCGGGGCACCCCACAGTGATACACTAAGATGGAAAAACCCCTATTAAGCAAGTTCGTAACTGAACACTCAACTCATGAAGCTTAGCCGATGCCATACAATACGGGGGAATGGAAATAAGCCTGGTGCTCAGCTTAACCTCCACAGAAAAATCTATATCCTGCTCAGGTGGAAGGTCATACAAGTCAGCAGGGAAGATATAAAAAAACTCACTATTAACTGGCACAGTCTTAGGGAAAGGGTTTCATAACTGACATCTTTAATGTGGGCCAAATAAGCATAATAACTCCGAGGGACAAGTCTACGGGCTTAATAATAATGAAATAACCCGAACCAATGAACGACTAGTGGGACCACACCTCATAGCAAGGGGTACACTAAGCACAGATAAGGTAACAATTTTGGCATAATAATCCCGGACCGCACAATAAAAGGACAACCAGTCCATGCCTAAAATCACATAAAAATCTAACATATCCATCTTAATCAAATCAATACACGTGTTATTACTTGGAATAATCACCAGACATAACTTGTATACCCGATCCACCACTAGGGTTACACCCACTGAGGTAGATACCCACAACGGTACAGGGAACCGCTCATTATCAACAACCAATCTCGAAGCAAAATATACAAAAATATAGGAAAGGGTGGAACCTGAATCAAACAAAGTCATGCAGAAAACCCAAATACATACAACGTACAAGTAAAAATAGCATTAGAGGCCTTAGCCTCAGCCTTAGCAGGAATAGCATAAAGATGGCACTGTTCCCCCTCTTGCTTTGTATCCATGTCCCTGCCTCTACCTATGGCCACCCGACCTCCTCCCTAATGGGCTGGCTGATCACCCTGCTATGGAGGCATAGTGGTGTCAGCCTGACTGGAACCTCTGGTCAAACCCATAATCCTTTGACCCGGACCCTAAATACCCACCCTGATGGCACTGTCTCTTTTCATTTCCCCTTTAGTCCTGGCGAGTCAAGGTCTCCAAATGACGATCATCGTTAGAAACATCAAGAAATGCCTTCTGCAATACCATAAGTAACTCAACATGACCCTTCATATCAAGCCTCATTCCCTGAGCAAAGCGGTGAATCTTCTCCTTCTAATAAAAGATCAAATCTCCGACATGTCTGGATAACTCAATAAACTAAACCTCATACTCCGAGAATGTAATCAAACACTATTTCAATCCCTTAAACTATTCTTGCGATGCCTCACGGATACTCTGAGGAATATACTAGGAAAGAAATTCCTCCCTAAACTTTCCCCAAGTAGGCGGAGCTGACCCTGGTGGTCTACGAACCAAAAAAGTCATCCACCACCTACTAGCAGCACCCTCAAGAAGATAAGATGTGCATTCTACCCCGTGGGATGTAAAAGCTCTAATATCTAAAGGCGCTCCTCATAAACTATAATAAATTAATGGGGGTCCTTCCTCTAGGATCCCAAGAAACTGGCGGAGGCAACTTGGAGGAAATGTTTCAATATCTTTCGAACCTCAAATGCAGGTATAGTAGTAGCTAGTCTAAAATGGTGCTACTGGTGGTACTGCTAGTAGTAGAGCTGGAGCTGTAGAAGTAGGGGAGGCAGTACTCCTAGTGCCACTCCCTGAGCAGATGAAAGCGGCCTGTTTGCCGCCTTACCATCAAACATTAGGAGCATCTGCCATAATAAATCTCTGAGCAAGGTAGGCGATGGTTGAACAAGCTGCGCCGGTGGCACAGAGGGTACTGTGGCTGTAAAGTAATTAGGGCAGTAGCAACCGGTGGAGCATCCTCCCCTACCCCTTCCTGGATCTCTAGGGGAGGGTCCTGATCCACTGACGATCCTTTGGTATAGACCATCTGCAAAGTAATGAGGTCAAGGTAAGTTCGACAAAAATTTGAATAACAATGCACGATAGGATTTAAAGGAGTATAATGTTGCCTAAGGTACCCTGTAGCCTCCCGATAATCAGATGTAGATGTCTATGTATAGATCTCTAGGACCCTACTAGGTACTTGCTCCAATGCCAATGAGACCAATGAACCTAAGCTTTGATACCACGCTGGCACAACCAAAAATCTTGTGTCATGATGGCGTCTACAATCCTCTTATAGACAAGCCTAATTCTCTAGCCCGGAGCTATACGCAATGGTCTATAAGCTCTCAAAATGACCAATGCAGCAAAGGAAATGATAAACAATACATAATAACGAAAGCCAATAGGGAATTATACAAAGATCGAATCCCAAAACCTGGTGTGAGGCATGTAGAGCTACTATACAAAGTAGAAGAAAGATACAAAATACAAATAATTTCTGAAAAGATAATACAATACAAGGCCTGATATTAAACGAATTGAGCAAGCGAAAAGTCAACGAAATCACATTTGGCTCGAACAATAAAGCTTACCATAATCTCAATAAATCATCTAGATTTACCCTGCACAATCACGGCATCACTGATAACCCCTACCGGTATCTGCACAATGAAAAAGGTGCAAAAGTGCAGCATGAGTACCAAAAAAGGTACCCAGTAGATATCATCGGCCGACTGGGTTAAAATAAAATGCAAGTAATAAAGAACGGAAGTAAAACAGGTCTACAATAGTAAAGAAATAGTAAAAGAAGCAGTAAAACTAATAATCAGTAAAGGAATAGGATATCTAATGTACCAATATAGAACTTCTGGGACTAAATATGGTAGATACATGCTACATAGTCTGAAATCCAAAACACAAAAAGAAGTGAGGAAACATACTTGTGCTCCAACTCAGTCAAACCCCACTAACCATGCGCTTTCCTTTGCCACTCAAGTGCACGACATCACTATACAATTTGTTAGAAAAGGGCATAATAAACGTTTCAGCTGTTTTCCCCCTCCCAAGGGCAGGTTTTTATGTGTTACTCACCCGTCTACTTATTCATGGAGATTCCATCACTATTTACAAAATGGAAAGTTTGACAAAATTGGGAATTTTTTTTTTTTGGAAATTGGAAGACGCAAGAACCACAAATAAGGGTTGAATAAAAGAATACCACTAAATGTGACATAAGAGTAAACATACATAAACCTACCTGCCTCCCATACCACTGGTAAGTACAAACAAAAGGGCAAAACCTACCTGGCACCCCTTATAGTCGGTAAGCACAAACAGGACTACAAAACCCACCATGACTTCCCCTTTAAGCTTGGTGAACACACACCATACATAAAGAAATATATAGGGGAACAAAAAGGTAAAGTAGAACAGTATCAATGCACATAACCCCTGTCAATGCCAATAATCAACATCGAACACACCCCCTCTATATATGTCAACAACAACATCAAACACACACCTCTGGTTAGTGTCATTAATAATATTAGATACACACCCTCTGTCAGTGTCAATAACAATATCATTCACACCCCCTTGTCGGTGTCAATAACTACATCATACAAACACCCTCTGTCAGTGTCAATAACAACATCAGACAAACACTCCATATAGTATCAATAATTGGGCCTTGCCCTCACAATATTAATGCCAAGTCTCCAGGAAAAATAGTAAATATACGTAAGAGTATCAATATAGTAGCAATAATAAAACTAATAGAAAAAAGTAAATGGAGACTAGGATCAAAAAAAGGCCATCAGCTAAGAGCTCATGTCACCACAATCATCATGTAGCAACTAAAATAGTTCTGAGTGTCTGTTGCCTCCACACGATGAGCCAAGCTCTGGCCATACAACCCATTGCCCTATATAGCCTTTTACGACCCCCGAAATGCTCCAAGAATATCAATAGAGAATCGAGGATCAACCTAAATAACCCAAAGACATATCACAAGCATAACAATATCAATCTAATTTATAATGCACAAAGTAAACCTAGCCTACCTAGACGCCGGTGAAATCCTCGAAGTGTGCACATCGTGGATCCAAAGCTTCCATATAGTTGATATCACCCAAAAATAAACAAATTAAAATTCTAGGGATCAAAATATGAACAATAATACCCATATTACAATTAGCAAACCGGGTCAGGAAGCAAGCTCCACAACCCTAAAAACAAACTAAACATACCGATGTGTCGCCCTCATCTCAAGGGACTAGTGGACCAAAAATGATCCTAGGGCGATATCAAATCAAACGGTAAAACTAGGTCTATAGTAATTAAATAAAAACATTTTTCACAATTAAAGAAAAGCGGATATAACGAGAATTACCTGAAAAAATAAACAGCGCGAACTCCCAAAATCATCGTCGTAACTCCCCACAACTCCACACATATTAAAACACATCAAACTATCCCCAAAGCCACAAACCTAAGATAAATAATGAAGTGCAAAAAGATGGAATAAAAAGGGGTGATGCCCTATTCATAGGCAGTAGGGGTTGTTGGGGCACCCTTTTGGCTGCAGGTACGACCTTGCCAGGGCGGCTGCCTGGGTAACGGGGTGACCTTTGCTAGGGAAGCCCCTTGAAAGAAGAGGATAACTCACCAGGGTATCCCAAGGGTCTCCAGGGCAGTCTGTGACCTGCAAGCATTCAAGGTAAAATGGGAAAAACTCTGTGAGATCTAAAACGAGCATCCGGAGTCCAATCCCAACAAAACAAAAGTGAATTTTGGGTGGAAAACATATCACAAACTCAATGGAATCAAGAAAATGACCATCCAAGGCTATTTAAGTAAAAAAGATCCCTACGGTCCAAAGGATCAAAACATAGCCTAACTAAGGACTTTGAGAAACCTACTCTAAACAAGCCCGAGCACCCCAGGAAGCACACCAGTGGCTCAACTAGCCTAAAGATAACATTCCAAAGCTAATGGAATCAAAAAAAAAACCCCAATTTGAGATTCGGTTGGGCTGAATTTCCATAAGCCAACCTAAACTCAAAATGATACACCCAGGACACGAACTTAAGGTCCATCTAGTCCAAAGTTTGTATTTCAAAGCTGAATAATCTATCAAAATTCAATTCCAAGAGCATTTATAACTATTTCAATCTCGAGTTCTACTATTTCAAATTTGAAACTTATAAACATGAAAACTAAGATAACGAACAAACGAGTCACAAGGGCACCGAGCTACCGGTCCCACCAGGTCACAAATGACCTGGGCAACTACCAAATAGCTCTAAGTATATAAAAAGATGAAATGCAAGAAAATGACTGAGCGGTTCAATTATGCACAATCGATCTCCTTTTCTGTTATACAGTATGTTGAATTGCCTTATTTATTGATGATTGTCCTTTATCTTGCCTATCATTACTTTTCTTGGTTGACCTATTATGACTACTAGGTAACCGTATTTTATCATACTCATGCTACACCTCTACATCTTTTCCTGGTATAGGTCTTAGTATGATTCATCATGGAGGAAGCAATCATGCGGGCTAACTTGGTACAGCTTAGAAGATATGGTAAGCAGTTGGCGTTCATGCTAGAAAATTTTACTTCTGTCTCAATGGTTATTCCACTTTGAGTCTAGATAGATATTTTGTAGTTTTACTCCATTATGGGTTGTATTTTTTATCTTTTTGTATTTAGATGCTCTATATCCATGGTACCAGGTTCTGGGAAGTCATATTCAGTGGTGTATTTTCATGTTCTATGTCAATTTCATCTCATCATCTCCTTTTTTTGCATTTGGGTTCTTGGTGCTAGCCCATCATTACTTGCTTTGGGTCAGAGTTAGGCTATTTTAAAGGTGAGATGTAGATTCCATCACAAGTTTTTTTCAGGTCATGACACAACATAAATCAATTTGTGTGATTGTGGGTAGGATGACCAAATCAACCCATCTTCTACCAGTTCACATAAATTTCAAAGTAGAGGAGTAAGGAAGATTGCACCTTCAGGAGATTGTTTGTATGCATGGTGTGCCTCTGACCATGATATTTGATAGGAGTACTAAATTTATCCATTGTTCATGAGATATTTCCAAAGATTTTTGGTTCTAATGTTCACCATATCATCGTTTTGCATCCGTAGATAGATGGTCAAGATGACTGGACTATCCAGACTCTAGAAGATATGCAAAGATCTTATGCACAATACTTCAATGGTAGTTGGGATTATAATATTCCACTTATAGAGTTTGCGTATAATAATGCCTATCGTTCTAGTATGTAAATAACTCTATTCATAGCATTATATGGGAGGACATATATATCTCCCATTGGCTAGTTCAAGATTCAATATATAAGATTGATAGGGTCGAAGTCAGTATTTGATGTCACTCAAAAGGTTCATCTTGTTCAGGAAATGGTGAAGACAACTTAGAGCATACAAATGTCATATGCTAGTGTTAGAAGGAGGAAGTTAAAGTTTTATGTATATGACTGGGTTTATTTGATGGATTCAACCATGAAGAGAGTGAACAGTTTGTGAAAAAAGGTAATCTCAGACCCCGTTATGTAGGTCAATACTAGATTTTAAGGAGAGTGGTCAAGGTGGCCTATGAATTTGATATTCTGGCTAAATTACTAGAGGTCCATCCTATATTCATGATTCTCTCCTAAAGAAGTGTTTGAGTTATCCTCTGTTTTTTCCTCCTATTTATATAATACATATAAAGGATAACCTCACATATGAGAATGTACCATTTCATATTTAAGATAAGCAGGTTTACAAACTTTTTAATAAGGGGTAGCATCATTTAAGGTGATACGAGTGAATCAGGTTGTTGAAGGAGATACATGGGAGGTAGAAGTTGATACAATGAAGAAATACCCACATTTTTTTCCTTTTTGTTCTGACTAGTATGATGTAACTGTTCTCAAATTCTAGCATATTTTCCAGTTTCATTCTTATTGTTAGTTTCTATGGCTGCCATATCAGTATTTTTATGTTAGGTATTCTCATGTCATGCTTAGCTTTTTTCCAACAATTAGAAATCATGTTTAGTTTCATCTCTCCTCATGACCATGATAGTACTCACTCAGCGTAGCCCAATTCATATTTAAGCTTAGTTCCA
>JBDJHY010225021.1:0-11132 GCA_039654485.1 Withania somnifera | reverse complement strand
GGTACCTTATCCATCACAGTTCAACAGTTAGCATGGGCTGACAACAGGAAGAGATTTATCAATTGGTTTACAAAGTAAGCTCCAGCTTTCCATAAAATTTTCCCTTGGATACTAATTCAAAAGTGCACTTCTAAATTCATGTAGGGTAGATTGGAATCAATGTAGGGAGCATGGGCAATTGAGATTCTTATGTATGTCCTATCTGACTGAACTTTCATGATATTCTTCATGCAACCCTTTCATCAAATATTTCTTCAATTATGCTGTAGATCAACCTATTTTGTTATATTTTTAGGGCATTTCAACATAAAGTAGACTAAGAGACTACAATTTAACTATGTCTCCTATCACATATCCTGACATTGTGAGTAAGAACTATCCCAACTTCTATTTTGTCAATTGGAACCTATCCTTTTATATCCAGGGGAGACACTTTTTCTTTGAACAATCAACGAGTGAAAGGAATTTGTAAATTTTTAATTGTTATTATTTTGAGAAGTCACTATTCATAAATCATTCTAGACAGCTTCTTTCACTCTCTGCCACTTGCAAGATCACTTGTTAGACCTGGTCACTCACAAACCCTTTGATTATTCTCATTAATAAAGATCAAATCTTGACAAATGACCCTGCATCCCCTATTTTTACCATGATGAGTATACCACTAATTTACAAAGTTGGACACATGAGTTGTTGCATAGATTATATAGAACACTTCTCCTTTTAAGAAAAAAACCATCACCAGAATTTGACATTCTTTTGTTAGCATGAAGTATAGTCTAAGAGAATATAGTATGACCAAGAGACTTTTGAAGGTCATCTTTTGTCCTATTTAAGTCCCTCTCTTTTTTAAGGGAGTCAGCAAGGTTTGGCCTGGAGTTATTTAACTAAGACTCAAGTTCGTCCATAATATTGCCTCCTACTCTTTTTCCTTCACAATATTTGTGAGGAAAATCGTTTAGTTTTTTCATTTGACCCTTTTTTTCAATAGCCATATGAAGAATCTTCTTTTCAATTGTACAGATTTTGATAACCAAATAAGGATTTTCAACTTCGACTTTAACAAGTGCATTAGCTAGAGTTTTCTTTTTCTTCAATAAGCTCATAATAAGCCTCAATTAACATTAGCAAGAGATAAAATAATCCTTTAAATTATTTTTGACCTCTATAAAGCTTACCTCATCATTATCTTCTGAATTTGATTTTTCACGAGGACAAACACAGATTCGTGTATTGAGGGTTTATCATCAATCATAAGAAGGGAAGTGTCTTTCTGTTCATGTATTTTTATAAGCTCATACATCTTTAGGCATCCTATCAGTTCCTCGAAGGTCATCTTGTGAATATCCTTTGCTTACAAATAGCATTTACTATGCTTTTCCAAGAGACCGGTAGAGCACTGAGAAATTTTTTGACCAACACATCTTTCGTTAGAATCTTAGCCAAGCGACGGAGATCATTGACTATTGATATAAACCTAGCATGCATGTCTTGGATAGATTCACCTCTTTTCAATCTGAAGACCTCAAATTAAGTGATGATCATATGTCTCTTTTAAATTGATTTACTAGATATTCCCTCATAAGTCGTCTGTATGGTCTCCCTGATATATTTTGATATTTCACATGTAGAAGTTTGGTATTTCTTATTATGTTCAGTGCACTCATAAGGAGATTCTTGTCCTCGAAGTTCCTTTGGTTTGCTTTCTGATCATCTTTGTTGAACTCCATTTCAGTCTTTAGTACAGATCTGAATGCCTCGTCTTCAGAAATAGCCTTCTTAGGAATATAGGGATCATCTCAAATTACATCCCTTAGCTCACAATCATATGCCAAGATAAACTCATGCATCGTTGTCCTCCATCATAAATAGTATTTTCCGTTGAACATAGGTGGTAGAGTTATTGAGTGTCCTTCCTTCAAATTAGTGAAACATTCCTTTATAAGGATCTTTTCTAGGTGTGAATTTTCTAGAAAGAAACTTCTTTGATACCTACTGATGGGGATGTGTAAATCCACCATCATTTAGGGGACCAAGCCCTTGACTGGCCTTAATTATTAATATTGAAGAACAATGAATAGAAATAGCTGAAGGTAACAACACAATACTTTACGTGGAAACCTCCTTACTTAAGGAAGTAAAACCATGACCTACCACATAGGATTTATCAACAACTTCACTAAATCAAGAGCAACGATCGATTACAAACTCTTGCAATCTTAGCACCAAGCTTTTAATCCCTTCCCCTTGTAATATCTGTATTACAAGACTCACTACAATAACTCTATTATAAACTACAACATAAACTAGCTCTACTTGATCCAATCACGGCTAACTCACACTTACATCACGGCTAACTCATGCTTACAAATCAACTATCTCTAATTGACACCATAACTAACTTTAGCCTATAACCCAACTCTATTAGATAAAAGAAATAAAAGCACCTACACAACCCTCTGTATGGAGGAGTAGGTTTACATTGTTAAAACAAAAGAAAAAGGATCAACAACCAAGAACGTAAAACCAAACCAGTTTGTAAAGAGAAGGTTTTTTAAGTTGTTGGAGCTTTATCTTGGTGGAGCACCTCTCTGGATTTGCAAAATGAAGAGAGACAATTTTGATTGTGCAAAAGCTCAAAAATTTCTTTGTGACTAAGTTCCTTTTATAAGGAAAAAAAAGTTCTTATAAGAAAGGCAAAACCTTAGATGATGTTATTGGTCGAGAAGGAGAGGGACCTCGGCAGTACAGCTACAATGTTAGCACAATCTATGCAGAAAGGTACAGTTTATAGTTGTACAATTAACTACTCATGAACATATACGATACCAGGTCCCTTGACCGGGTTGTCTTTATTAACACTCTAGTACACACAATTTCCTCCTTGTTAAACTGACCAACGAGGTTCCTTGATTAACTTGTTAATCATTGAAACAAACAGTTGTATTATCTACCAACTCTTAATTTTTTGTGACGATTTCAGGTAATTGTTATATAGCACCAAACTGAAAAATGAGACATAAAGGAAGGAGAAAGTTATAATTACGAATAGAATAGGTCTATCTAAGCACTTGAAACTTGAAGGAAAATTATTGGCACTCAGCTTTAGGTCTATCTAACATATTCCATTATCTATAGATTCTTTTGTTAGTATTATTTTTTTTTAAATATTTAATCTTATGAGCTTGAATGGGAAGGACGAATTTGCAATAAGCATGGTGTAACAAATGTTTCAGTATTAACAAACACAACTTCAAAAAAAATTTGTGATATTTTCATGTCGTAATAGATATATAGTGTGGTATATAAAAAACTATTATCAGGGGAAAAGGTAAAATGAGGGAGGGGTATACGGGGGAGTAATGGTGTATGGTTTCATTTTTCCATGGGTCCTTCTCCATTGGAGACTATCCTAAAGAGGGAGCATATCAATGCTTGGTTTTGGGGTATGCAATTCGAGTCCTCTGTGGGTCCTTCTGGATTCGAGACTATCCTAGAAAGGGAGAATTCCAACACTCTTATTCAAGGTATGTGGTTCGAGTCCTCCATGATCCCCTCTTGACTCGGGATTATCCCATAGAGGTTGTATTCCAATAAATCTTCATACCTCTTCTATTGCCCCATTCATTTAGGACCATACTAGAGAGGGAGCATACCGATAATTACTTATACTTTTAACACAGTCTCTCTTGACTCAGGACTATCCCAGAGAGGGAACATGCTGATATTCTCTTTACCGTTCCAGTACCCCTTTTAGCATTATATCTTCTTGCATTGACTTGTACTCTCCGGGGCTTACTGGAGAGGTTCCATTGGGTTGATTGAAGGCTTGTGTGATAATTACTAGCTAGGCTGGAATTCTACTCTCTAGTGCGATTGACTTCTTTCCTTACTACTATTACTATTACTATTACTTTTAGTAGCTACATTACCAATATTATTTCTATGCAATTAGGTTCGTACTTGTACTAGTTTCATTAGAGTTTCAGGTATGTGTTACCTGTAGTTATGATTTTATTTTGACCTAAGTTTGTGTGTTTGGGTAGGTCCTACCCTGTTAGTGGATCCTATATGCCTATTAGTTGATACTATATACACTGATGACTAATACATTTCCCCATACCTATTAGATATTATGATAGATAGTTCTTCTGAGTTGTTTATTAGTGTACCACTATGCTACTTGCTTTAATATTTCTTTACCTTATTTATTCTTACTGATGCTCGGTAGGCCTGTGATGCCTACTGGGTGCCGGTTGTTTTTGGTACTCATACTACACTTCTACATATTTTCCTTATATAGGTCCTGGAATGAGTTATTTGGATGGACATGATTGAGCATATTAGCTGGTGTAACTCCAGGAGATTCGGTGAGTAGCTGGCGTCCTTATTGACCAGTTTTTCTTCTTGTGCTGGAGTTATCCTAATTAGGTCTTTCATAGACATATTTTTGTAGTTTTTCCCTTTGATGGTTTTATTCTGTACTTCATGTATATAGATGCTCTACATCCATGACACCTTTTTGGGAGTTTCATCAGTATGTATTTGTTCACGTGTCTTTGTTTTGGTACTTCTTCTCTTCATCTCCCTCTTTAGTTTTTTTCTTTGGTTCTTATTATTGGCCCGTGGATACTCGCTCCTGGCCAAGGTTAGACTTGTCTATAGATGAGACATAGACACTATCATGACTCGGTTTTTGGGTCCTAATAGAGTGGTATTAAAGCACTTTCATAAGAGTCTCTGGTTGTACGAGAAGGAGTCTGGAGAGTCCCGCATATCGGTACGTAGACGTCCGTATCCTATCTTTTTGAGAGGCTATAAGGCTTTTTTATATGTTTGATTATAATTGACTCTATCATGCGAGGTATTCATAACTTTCTTGGTTACTTATCTTGGTCCTATTCTTTCGTAGATGGTGCATTCACGGTTAGCACCGAGAGGTCATAATGCTCTTCTTCCCCTGCAAAGAATTCCAGATAGGAATCAGGGTAGAGCTAGATCCCGTGGGTAAGGCTAGACCAGATATGAGTCGGATAATCCTACACCAACAAATCCACTAATATAGCAGGCCCATCTGCCTTTGGATAAGGCACTTAGAGTTATATGGAAACATTTGATGGCTATGTTTGGTGGAGCCCTTATTAATGAGAGTTAGACTTCATCTTAGGGATGGCATAAGGTTCCTTAGTTCCTTCTTCTCAGCCGACACCAGTGCCGGCCATAGTTCATCCCACATGGCATGCCCATAGATACGGAAAGTTCAGCCATCGAGCTAGTCCCAGTATGTAGTTCCAGTTATGACTTCCGAGGATTGGAAGATGAACGATCATTTCATGCGTCTGGGCCTTTGAGATTTTCTAGACTCTAGAAATAATCCATATGAGTTCATTTCAGAGTTTGAGGAACAGCTACAGACTTTGGTCTTGAGAGAGAGCCATGGGGTTGATTTTACTATCAAGAGTTGTCTACCAAGATTTATAACATAAATCAAGGAAACCGAAAGTTTAAAGCATATTATGATGAATTCCAAAACCTTCAAATAATGTGTGAACATAAAGAATACCCCCGCAACACCATTTCTAGGTTCCAAAGTGGGTTGAATTATGGCATCACTTCTCAAGTGATTCTTTCCAAGTTTGAAACTCATGATGTAATTTTTTATGGAACGGTTGAAATAGAAAGAATTAATAAGGACAAAGGACTTTCAAAACTCAAAAATATTCTTCTTTCACTCCTTGGGTTAAGAACAAAGAAGTAGTTCAATCGTTTTCAAAGTGGGACAAAGACAAAGAAGTCAAGAAACCATATGAGAAGAAACCCTTTGAGAAGAGCACCTTCGGAAGGAATCCACCACCAATGACTATGAAAGAAAGAGGTAACAATCCTACTTTTTCTAAGCCTAGAGGGTTCTAGTGTTTCAAAATCAAAGGCTTTGGACACAAGATGAGTGAGTGCCGAACATGAAAAATGTGACCCTTAAAGAAGTAGGGCCCCAATTTCTTAAAGAAGGTGAAGATAATGATCCCCCAATCAGATAAAAGGGACTCCACAAATGAAGAAGAAGAGTATGGATTTGAAGAAGAGGAAAGAGAAATATCGGTTTCGAGTGGCCTGATGGGAAAGAGAATGCCAGTTAGTGATGCATGGCTATAAGAAGGAGGGATTTCCATTCCAAATTATATGGTTCATCAGGTAATGATTAGCAAGGCTATGGATGATCCAAGTCAAAGAGAGACACTCTTCCATTCCAAATGTTTTATCAAGGACAATGTTTGACCTAGACTGTTGATAGGGGAAGTTATGCCAATATTGCTAGTGCTACCATTGTAGATCTTTTAAAGCTAACTACTACCATATATGCCACCCCTTACAAGATCCAATGGTTAAATGAATGTGGAGAAATGAAAGTACACCAACAAGTGAAGATCAATTATAAAGTTGGGGCCTACATGACGAACTCCTATGTGATATAGTTCCCCTGCAAGCTTGTGATGTACTACTCGGAAGACTTGGCAATACGACCGGTCAACAAAATATTATAGGAGAACAAATACCTACTCCCTAAGGAAGGATGGTCATAAAAATGTACTCCACCCATTACCGCCCTCTCAAGTAAGTGCCATCTATGATCGAATGAAGGCATTGAGGGAGAAGGTAAGCAAAATAGAAAATATTACCAAAGAGGTTAGTCATGAGGATGAAAGTGAGAAGCAAAGGAAACTAAAAGGATAGGGAAAAGTGTTGCTCTTGAGGAGTTATAAGGAGACAAGGGAGGAAGTGGAGAACAAAAATCCATTGGTTCTTATCACACATAGGGGCCATGTTTTGCATACTATCCCTTCTACTTCATCTCTTCCCCATTCTATTTCCCTTATTTTGCAAGATTATAAGGATATCTTCCTGGAAGATCTACCTAATGGGTTACCACAAATCTGTGGCATTGAAAATAAAATAGACTTCGTGTCGGGTTCTCAATTGAGCAATAAGACGGCCTATCAAAATAATCTGGAAGATAATAAGGACTTGCAAATCCAAGTCGAGGACTTCTTTAAAAAGCGCTATGTAAGAGAAAGTATGAGCCTATGTGCGATGCTGGTTCTTTTGGTTGCCAAATGGGATAGCTTATGGATAATGTACATTGATTGTCCTTCCATTAACTAGATAACGGTAAAGTATCGCAACCCAATCCCTCGTTTGGATGATATGCTAGATTAATTAAATGGTTCAAGTATGTTTTTAAAAATTGACTTGAGGAGTGGGTATCATGAAATTCAGATGAACTAGAGAGATGAGTGGAAAACTGCCTTCAAGACTAAATTTAGTCTCTATGAATGGATGGTATTGCCATTCGGACTCACCAACTCTCCTAGTACCTTTATGAGGCTAATGAACTAGTAATGAAGCCTTTTATTGGGAAGTATGTGGTTGTTTACATTGATGATGCCTTTGTCTATAGAAGATCCTGTGGAGTATTTGAAAAATGGGTTTAATGTACTTAGAACTAAACAATTGTATGCCAATTTTGAGAAATGCTCTTTTTATGTTGATGAGGTTGTATTCTTAGGATTTGTTGTGAGATCTAGATGTGTTGAGGTCGATGAATCCAAAATAAATGCTATAAAATCTTGGCCAACCCCTAATTCTATTAGAGATTTGAGAAGCTTTAATGGCCTGGCAAGCTTTTATAGACGATTAGTTAAGGGTTTTAGTACCATTTCTACACCCTAACCGAGGTAATCTGAAAGGATAAACCTATTGTGTAGGGAACCGAATAAGCAAAGGCATTTGAGATGCTAAAATTTCTACTTAGTTCCACTACTTTGTTGCAATTTCCCAATTTTGATAAATCATTTGAGGTTGAATGTGATGCTAGTAGAGTAGGCATTGGAGACATCTTAATTCAAGGAAAACAAAACCATTGCTTACCTTAGCAAAAATCTTAAGGGTGACACCTTAAACTATTTAACCTATAATCTTGAGCTATATGTTTTAATTCGGGCTCTTAGAAATTAGAAGAACTGCCTATCTCTTAAGAAATTTTTGATTTGGACTGATCACGAGTCCTTGAAGAACCTTCGGGCCCAAGGTAAGATAAACCAGAGTCATGCCAAGTGAATTGAGATTTTAGAATCTTTCCCTTTTGTGATTGATTAAAACAAGGGAAAAGACAATGTGGTGGTCGGTGCTCTTTCGAGGAAGCTTGTTTTGGTAAGTACTTTGTCTTCCAAATTGATGGGTTTTGAAATGATAAAGACATTGTACCCTGAGGACCTTGATTTTCTCCACATCTTTGGATAATGTGTGGAATGGAATAGGGAAAGATACATGAGAGATAGGCTAACTACCCCTTATTCAAAATTTGGTGGATTCTTGTTCAAAGGAAAAAGATAGTGTGTGTCGGTGAGCTCAAGGAGAGAATTCTTTATGAGAGAGGAATATAGTGGAGGATTTATAGGCTATTTTGGCATTCAAAAAAACATGGGAATTCTTGAAGAAATTTTATTGGCAAAACATGCAAAGAGATGTTTAATATGTTGATTGTAAGAATGCTAAGTGAAGACTTCTCATACATGGTTAGTGCACCCCTATCCCCACACCCCACACCCCACACCCCAAGGACCTTGGCTAGACATCTCAATGTATTTTATATTGGGATTTCCTAGAACTAAGAGGGGAAAATATAGCATCTTTGTTATCGTTCATCGATTTTCAAGATGGCTTGTTTTATCCCTTGAAATAAATGTGACGATGCCTCTCATGTAGAATATTTGATTTTTGAAAATATATTGAAATTGTATGGGATCCTACAATCCGTTGTAAGTGATAGGGACTCCAAATTCCTTTGTCACCTTTGGAGAGAAATGTGGGGTAGGCTTGGAACAAAGTTGATGTTCTCAAATTCATGCCACTCCCAAACTGATGGCCAAACCGAAGTGGTTAATATGACCTTAGGTTCCATGCTTAGGGCCATCGTTAAAGGGAAAATATCCTTATGGGAAGAATATTTGCCTCTAATGGAATTTTCTTGTAATCGTGTTGTTCACTCCAGTATTGGCATGAACCTATTTGAAGTTGGTTATGGATTTAATACCCTCATCCCCTTGGATCTAACCCCTTTGTCTCAAGATGTGATTTTTTGCCTAGATGGAGACAAAAGAGCTCAAGAGATGAGAATATTCAACATCAACTTGAGAAGAGAAATCAAGAGAATGCAAAGAAGGCCAACAAAGGGAGAAAAAAATGGGTTTAGAACATTGAGATTAGGTATGGGTACATTTTGGCAAATAGAGGTTTCCAAAAAAATGCAAAGGGTAGTTATGCTAAGAGGAGACGTTCCTTTCCAAGTTCTTGAAAGGATCAATGAAAATTCTTACAAAATTGATCTCCCACCGGTATACCATGTACACCCCACCTTCAATGTGAGTGACCTCTCTCCTTTTGAAGCCATGGATGATGATGAAAGCTTGAATTGAGTACAAATTATTTTCAAGAATGAGAGGATGATATGAATATCCCCGCCCCCATGCAAGCTACAAGGCCCTCCATACGAATTCAATCCAAAGAACCCCAAAGGAAACAAGGGTTTCTCATGCACAAGGATACTTTGGATGATTTCCTGAAGGAAGAAGGCCCCAATTTCATATAGAGGATAGCTTTGGAAGATGCACCAAGGAACAAGGAGGAGATGGGAATGAGAAGCAACAAAGTCCCCTGTTAGGTGGTGTTGTATGGCCCAAAGGGAGGAACTACCTAGGAGAAGACAGTTCGCCTATTGGAGCAACCCAAATAAAGAGGGACTGTTTAAGAGCTGCATTTGTATGAAAGAAATGGGCAGCTCATCCACCAAAGACGGCACCCAGGGCGTTTAACCCAACCTCTTGACCCCAACTGTACTATGTCATTCTTATCCCATTTTAGGTTAGTGATTAAGCCCATGAAGGTTACTTTTGTAATAACTAACATAGTACTATAAATAGTTTAAGTAGTCATCACTTTAAAGGGGACTTTGATGAATATTGGTTGTAAAACTCCATTGTTGAGTGTTAAGATTTTGGTAAGCTAGTGGTTGCTAGCCATGTAGAAACCTTGGTTTTTTGGCGCTTTGACTCCCTTGAGGTCATCATAAGAGCATGGTGACCGGCCAGGATTAATCCAACTAGTCATTTGGTTTGATACACCTTAGGTTCTAGTAAGATTTCCTACCGTTGTGTCTCATTATCAATGCTTTATTTTCATTGTTGTTTTTCTTCTTTTGGTCATCAATTCCACTTCTTAATCATTTTCACATAAAAAATCCCTAACCCCTTAGCCTAAAGTGAAAAGTAGTGGGATGATAACAAATAACCATCAGTAAATATAGCAATACAAGGTAGAATGAAAGATATATATACAACAACAAAATATAAAGCACCTCCCAGGACTAGTCACTGTGTATAAAATGGAGCAATCTACATCAGAGTATCCAAAGATAATATATACAATTTCTCTAACAGAAGGTAAATACAAGACTGGTCTGTCCTGAACAGGAAAAGGCAGAAAATCAAACACAGTTAGAGAACAAGCTCATTCCGAATGCTGGAGCTTACCTTGATCCCCTAATCACCTGTCCTCTAACCAATATGATCACGTTTCCTACGAAGTCCTTTGCTAGTATGTGCACCATAAAAATGACACCAAAGTATAGCATTAGTACCAAAACACAGAGTACCCATTAGGCAACATCGGTCGACTAGGCAACATCGGTCGACTAGGCTCAAATTAAAACAAGTAAGAACAGTGAGTAAGTAAATCAGGTCAGAAGAAAAGAAAGTAAAAATAGTACAGGAAGATAAAGCATAACAATACAAAAATCAACTAAGAATAACTAATGCAGGGCCCAAGCCCATGGAAGCATACCTGGTATCCATCTCAATTCAATCAATAAATAAAATGGGTAAGAATAAGAGAAAGTAAAGCAGTAAAAAGACAAAATCCAAATGCCCCATCCCACCAGTGGATACATCCACCACAAATAAACTAACCATGACTTCCCCCTTAAGCCTAGTGAGCACAAACACGTAAGAATGAATTCATGGGGGTACTGGAAAGTAAATCTGAACTGTTCCATATCATACGGGGGGGAAGCCTTCCAA
>JBDJHY010225010.1:0-11133 GCA_039654485.1 Withania somnifera | reverse complement strand
ATGCCCGATTTATTGGTCAAGTCAACAAAGTCATATATCCGATAAATTGGAATAAAGACCGATTTATTGGTTAAGTCAACAAAGGTCAAACATTTGATAAATCGGTCATCTATATCGATAAATCGGCCAGTACCGATATAACGACACTTCTGACCCATAAAGAGACATCTGCAGCCTAGTGCAAAAGTGGACCTTCACATATTAGGGTCCCAACTCTATATAAAACCTACCAAGCTCATGTGGAGAATACATTGAACATAGAGAACAAATCTTTAGCATTTTTTCGAGATAAACACATCAAAGGGAAGCTTGGAACTAAACATCTACACCTAGGGTTAGATATATGGAGCTTTTTATTGCAAAATTCTTTACCCATTTCTTCTTCTCTAACTTTCATTGTTTATTCTTAGTGTGTAGACTTTTATTCTTGTTTAAATCTTATAGTCGTAACTGATGTAATATTTAGATTTGGATTTGGGATTTTAATATGATCATATGCTTTGGTTTTAACTATTCTACAATCGATTTTATGAATGCTTTAGTTCTTGCATCTTCAAGAGTGTATGCGTCTGAGCTCTTAAAGTGTAGACTCATGGAATTGGTTATGTCACCCGAAGCAATAGCTGAGGAAATGCTTGAGACATTTAAGTCTTTTATACATGCTCGTGAATGCGCATTATAGGTTATGGAAGACTTCTTAGCTAGGTATTTTGACTTATGCAACGAGATAGAGCAATTTGAATATGACACCTTTACTTTGGAAAATGACTTGAATTTATAAATCGAGACATACGACATGTTCTACCAACGTATGGGGAGAATTGATGTTGGATTTTTATCTATAGACGATGAAGTCTAGATTGACGTGCATGAGATTATAGAACTTTGCAAGCCATCAAAGCCAGAGATCATGCATGATGCCAAAGTTGATGAGATGAGAGTAAAAGTGAGCTAAAGACTTGAACAAATTAGGATTGAAAACTCTAGTTCGTCTGGGGGTGTGTTTGTTACTCAAAGTAGAGAAAATAATGTCCCTCATGCAAAGGCCAAGAAGTGCGGAATACAGTACATAAGTGTTGGCCTTGTCGCTTTTCCACTATCATCCCATGAAAATCATGGTAATAATGAATTAAAATTGGGACGAAGATTTAAGTCTTTGAAATGGAAAGATAAATGATCACATGGTGGATGGTAAGTTTTAATTTTCTTTTGTCTTCGTTTGATTTTTCTTGTTGCATTTTTGTAGTTTTTATCATCAAACCATGTTTTATTTCTGACTAATCCATAAAGATGTCTGAAAGTAAATTGAGTTTATAGGTGAAAGTTCAAATGGAATTCAAGGAGCTAAGTTAACGACCAATGAACCAATTCAGACACTGAAAGAAATTCAGAAAAGAGCTGGAGGGAAGTTTTGCTGCAAAAATCGCTTAATCGGTCCAAAAGGCCGATTTATTAGTAAACTATGTGCCAATTTATCGATAAATTTTACCGATTAATCGGTAATTGGGGAGTTAAAACACCATCAGTTGGCAGTAATGCCAAACTTTTCAAACTCCAACTCCTTTCTTTTAAAAATGTCAGGTTTGGTCTTTCTTTCATTTTAGTGTGCACAAAACAATAGTTTCAAGTACTTTTCTTTCAACAAAACAGGTAAAAAAGTTGTTTATGGATCACAACCGCTTTTGCCGGCGTCTTTTTTGACTAGCACATTCAATGGGCTTTGATCAACACCGGTTCCTTTCAGATGAATGCCAAGGCTTCTATTTGAAGACTTAGAAATAAAAAAATTATTCTTGGGAAGAGGAATCAAACTTGATAATGGCCGTGAGGCACGCCCACAGTTTTACTAAAGGCTCAGGACCATTAGCTGGATGTGTTTTGCTCAAGAGCCTAGCAAGGCTAATGAGACTTGGGTGGGGGAATTATTTGTAGACCTCAAAGAGGTTAATATCTCATCTCCAATTATATGGATTCGGGGTAAGATGGTCGACTTTGAAGCAGATGCAAATTAACAAATTCTATGGGCTACCCGACCATGACCCAACTTTATTCAGAGTGAAAGATTGTGCAGCAGGCGACTGGCTAGTGTCAAAGCTTTTTATTAGGAAGGATATGTCATGGAGAGCCACAAAGAAGGTGATTACTACAAAAGAATTTAAAGCAGAAGCAAGGATTTGGATATCAATTATATCCAGCAGAGTCTCTCTGTCTGGAAACTTATTTTATATACCTTTGTGGAGAGCCCAAATGGTAGCGTGCCTTATGGATGATATTCCTATCAATGTTGGCCACATGATTGTCCTAGAGCTCAGGGAATACCAAAAGCTCAATAGCGCCATGTTAGTATTTCCGTCTTTTATCACCGAGTTATGCACTTTGGTGGGAGTTGGGGTGGAACCGGAAGACACATGGATGGATCTAGGGAAATCGATAAAACCACTAAAGAAAAGAGGACAGGGTTTTTTAGAAAGAGGGGGGGGGAAGAGGAAGAAGACTTTAGAAGCAGCCCCACAAGCCACCTGTGATAGTCCTCCAGCATCAGGCCCTTTTGAGGAGATCTCAGCTGAGATGAAGATGATCCGAGAGCTCGTCAACAAGCTTTTGTAGGGACCAGACGAGACTTCCTAGGGACCTTCTGTTTTACATAAAGAATTTGATAGGATGTAGATGAGCAAAAGAAGTATAGGGCTCACCTAGCAACATCAGAAAAAGCTTATAGGGCTTACCTAGCAACATTGGAAAAAGATTACATAGACTTAGCTAGGGCAAAGGAAGAAGAAGAAGAGAGAAATTCTTTACCCGTATGTGGAAAGGGGTTATGGAAGGTTCTAAAACACTAAGACCCACTTGATACAGTCACATTAGGTGACGATGATGCACCCGTTCGGTGGTCCGGTGAGGACGATGATGGTGATGAGGAGACCGAGAGCGACGGGAGCTAGTGATACAATTCAGGGAGCCTCTACCCCTTTCTTTTGCTTATTTCATACTTTTTATGTTATTGAGTTAGGTAGTGAGGACACTACCATTTCTTAAGTTGGGGGTGGATGTACTTGGTATTGTTGGGTATTACTGGATATTATTGTATTTGATTTTGTTTGATGTTTTTGTTTTGTGCTCTTGTCGGGATTTTAAGTTGTTTTGTAATATTTATGACATGAATTTGTGGATTAGTGTGAATATTCATTAATTATTTTAGTGGGGTTGTTTTTTATTTTAGTTATTTAATCTTATTTTTATTTTATTTTAGTTTGATTTGTTCAAGGATTTTTGTTGCCATGTTTCTTTTCCCTCAAACATGCTATCTAGTAGAACTGGCATGTTTAGGTTTATTTTTGATTGCTAATTTTTCCGAGGTTAATAGCTTAGTAGTATGTGTTTGACTGTGTAGATAGAGGTGTAGTTAGATGATGCACATAAATGCATTGGCTTGGTTGATACTAGTAAAGTAGTTGGATATTGTACATACCCCTCCAAAATATTTCTACAGATTTTTTGGCAAAGTCAAGTTTCATGGATAAGAAATGATTTTGGAACATACTTTGACTCGTTGTGTGACTCTTGTATTCACCAATTAGTAGTGTATATTTCCTTTTGAGCTCATTTAGGAATAACGATTGAACCATCTTTGATAATTTATATGCCATGTGTGGTGAGTTTAGTCTATAATTCGTTTGTTACCTATGTCACATAGAACTTTCCCCTTTAGTCTTTTATTGCATGTTGAAAGTGTGAAGTTGAAAAAATGACCCTAGGCCATGATTTGAGTGAAAACCTCTATAAAAGGCCCTATCCCATTTACTCGGGAGTGAGTGATCGATTTGCACCCAGTTTGAGCGTTTTGACTGATTCTTTGATCAATCACATTACAAGCCGAAACCCTTTGTGAACATATACCCTTCTTTTGAACCTAATTCTCCAAAGATGCATACAACTTAGGAAAAACACCAAAGTTGGGGGTGTGTAAATTTGAGGAATTAGGAGCGGTTAGTTGGTCCACAACTTAGGCCAAAAGCCTAAGTTGGGGGTGGCTAGTTGGCTTTGCTAAAGGAAATTAGCTTGGTGGAAGAAAAAAGAGTAAATGAGTACATCTTTCCTAAGTAAAAATATTGCCTTGTTTTGTTCAATTAGTAAGATTACTTTATTTAGGTCCTGGTTCTCTGTTAGATATTATGCACCTCGACTAGGCATTGTAACCTAGATTGAGGGTGGCTATGTTAGAAGCATCATGAAAAATTATGTGGTGAACTTCTATCTTGGACCTGATCCAATGGTGAATATTATGTCTTTAGCCTAATTCTACAACTAGGTTAAATGTGGCTATCACAAAGTCATTTTGAGAAAAGAAAAGGAATGATGATATGAGTAAAATAGGGCTTGTGCTTGAATGAGTGGGCTAAGTTTGCCATTTCAAAAGAAGTGAGGTTATGGATTTTGATTGCACTTTGAAAAGGTATAGTCACTTGATCTAAAATGAGTTACCTACCTATACCCTTCCCTTACATTACAAGATTAACAAAGACCTTTGGAATTCTCAACTAAGTGCTTTTGATTGATAATAATTGAAAATAAGGGCAAGCCTATGGTATGCCATTTGTTGAAATTTGAATTTATTTGTTGAGTGTGAGTGTTGTATATTTGTTCCTCGTGATCTTGTACATATGTGGAGTGTTTTGGGACTTTCTTTCTTGTGAGGGCATGTATATTATCATATATTGGTGATGTTGATTAATTTAAAAATGTGACAAAAAATGTACTTTGAATACTAGTAGCCTTGAGTCACATATTGAGTAATTGTTGTTGTTGCTTATTGTTTTGATTTACTCCATCGCATGCTTGAAAATTGAGTTTTGAAGTGGTAAGAGTTGTTGTGAAAAGAGTAGATTGAGCACTACTTATTGGTACAAGCCGAGCCATGATATTTGATGTCTATTTGAGGAGAATGTAGAATTAAGTTGGTAATTTCCCCATGATATGTTCGACTTCGTTTGCTTGAGGACAAGCAAAAGTCTAAGTTGAGGGTGTTGATGTGTGGTGAAATTACACTTTTATGTTGTCACTTTTGTTATATATTCATACTCTTTATTCATGATTTAAGGCTAATTAAGGTATAAATTTATTATATGTGAGAAAATCTGAGTTCGGAAGTGATCGAAAGTGAAATGACGCAAAAGTCGGTCAAAAATGAGCTTAAAATGAAGAAGCAAGAAAAAATTGACAGAAGACCCCTACAGGTACTGATACATCGACCAAAATTACTAACTTATCGATCAAGTCAACAAATTCAGACATCTGATAAATCAAACTAATGATCGATTTATCAATCAAGTCAACAAAGTCAAACGTTTGATAAATCAGACCAATATCGATTTATCGGTCAAGTCAATAATGGTTAAACATCTGATAGCACGATCATCTGTTCTGATAAATCAGCCTGTATCAATTAATCGACACTTTTGATTGATAAAGCAGCATCTGCGGCCCAGTGCAAAAGTGGAACTTCACATATTAAGGCCCCAACTTTATATAAAACCTACGCAGCTCGTATATAGAATATATAGATAGATCTTGAGCAGATTTTGGAGACAAGCACATCAAAGAGAAGCTTGGAACCAAACATCTACACCTAGGGTTAGAGATTTGGATTTTTGTATTGCAATATTCTTTACCCATCTCTCCTTCCCTAGCTTTCATTATTTATTCTGTGTGTGGACTTTTATTCTTGTTTAAATTCATAACTGATGCAACATTTAGATTTGGATTTAGGATTTTAATATTATCATATACTTTGGTTTTACCTATTCTACGATCAATTCTATGAATACTTTAGTTCTTGCATCTTCAAGAGTGTATGCAAACATAATCTTTATGTATTGACTGATTTCCAGTAGTTGTGAACATTAGAACTTTCCTAGTTTTAACTAACACTAACCCTGTGGTTGAAACTAGCAGTTGAGATTATACTAAGAAATTCATAGTGATAACCCTCGTTTAATGGTTGTTGCTGTTCCAAGAGTAATCATCTTGAGCTACCACGATAAAGACACTACATTCTTTCAATGCCCTAACCCAGTGTGAAAGAGATTTGCTTAGGATTAAAGGTTGAGAAACACTTAGGTAAATAGTGTTGGCTTTATACGTACCTTTGCACTTACGAAGAATTGTAGGACTATAACTGCTTATAATTTGTTAACTACCATGGATTGTTGATGATATAGGTTTCCCTAGTTTGGTTACTTTCTATCTTTGCATTTTGAAGCTGTTGTCTATAACTCGTACGTTATTCTATCTTTACCCCCACCCCATATTGTGTTATATCCGTTCAAAGTTTTAGTTGTGGTACCTTAGTTTCCATTCTTATTCAATTGCCTCGCATAAAGCATACTGCTCCCTGTAGGATCAACCCTGACTCTTTGTTGGGTAGATATATTTGACAACGTCCACATACACTTTTATATTGGTTGCGAAGTACTATTTTGAGCGTTATCAAAAGTGGCGCCATTATCGGGGAGAAATTTGGCGTATTGAGTTGGTTTGGAAATTAAGGTGTAATTGGTCTAATTTGAACTTATGAATATTTTTCTATATTTGTTTTGTTTATTTTTTCTTATGTTAGATTGATTTTTTGTTATTTGGTTACAATGGCATCTCCATTCAAGAGCGTGTTTGGTGGTTGCTAATTCCATTGTTCGAGCTCTTAAAGTGTAGACTCATGGTATTGCTCATGTCACCCAAATCAATAGTTTATGAAATGCTTGCAACATTTGAGTCTTTTATACATGATCGTCAATGCGCATTATGGGTTATATGAGACTTCTTAGCTCGGTATTTGGACATATGCTATGAGATAGAGCAACTTGAATATGACACCTCTACTTTGGAAGACGACTTGAATCTATATATCAAGACATATGACATATTCTACCAAAGGATGGGGCGTATTAATGTTGAATTGCTATCTATAGAGGATGAAGTCTCAGTTGATATGCAAGAGATTATAGAACTTTGCAAGCCATCAAAACCAAAGATCATACACGAACCAAAGTTGATGAGATGAGACTAGAAGTGAGAAAAAAAGTTGAACAAATTAGGATTGAAAACTCTAGTTCATCCGAGGGTGTGTTTGCTACTCAAAGTAGACAAAATAGGTTCCCTCAAGTGAAGGCCAAGGAGCACAAAATGTGGTACGTATGTATTGACCTTTTTGCTTATCTGTTATTGTCCCAATGAAAATCATGGTAATAATGAATGGACGAATATTTAAGTCTTCGAAACAGATAGATAAATGGTCATATGGTGGATGGTAAGTTTTAATTTCGTTTGTCTTAGTTTGATTGTTCTTGTTGCATTTTTGTAGTTTTTATCATCAAATCATATGTTATTTTTGACTAATCCGTAAAGATGTTTGGAAGTAATTTGAATTTGTAGGTGAAATTTCAAAGCCTAAATGGCATCCAAGGAGCTAAGTTAATGGCCTATGAACCAATTCATACATTGATGAAATTCAGAAAAGAGCTAAAAGAAATTTTTGTTGCAGACACCGATTAATCGGTACAAAAGGCCGATTTATCGGTTAACTGTGTACCGACTTATCAGTCAGAATGACTGATTTATCAGCACTTTTGATTAATTAACCGATCACTGAGAAATCAAAAAGCAGCAGTTGGCAGTTATGCCAAACACTTCAAACTCTAAATTCTCTCTTTTAGAACAATAGGTTTGGTAGTTCTTTCATTTTAGTGCTCACAAAACAACAATTTCGAGTAGTCCTCTTGCAACAAACTAGGTATGTAATGCTAAACATTGAAATTTTGTAGTGCTTTTATATTCAAATCTCTTTTGTATCTCAGTGCCTTTGTTTGGTATGCGTATTTTATGATGTGTGTGTGCAAAGTGCCGGTGAGGATTGATTTGAGAGTAGATGACTAGGATTTTTCCCAAATTTTGGGAATTCCTGAGTACCAAAATGGTGTCAATTGGGTTGGAAAAAAAGGTGTCCATAAGGTTATTGATAAAAGTTCTAGGTTAAATTACTAGTCAAATTAATGACTTGATTTTATCTTATCATGACCTTAATGTGTACCTCTTGATTAATTGACAAGAATCTGCATTAAGGATAATTAATTGCACATTTCATAAAGAATTTTTTGTTTTTTTTCAAAATGAGAGGATGCCCGATTAACCAATTTATCGATAACTTTTGCCTATTTATTGGTAGCTGCCGATATGGTTGAAAAGTCTACTATTTTAAATAGAGTAAAACAACCCAAAAATCCAAGAGCTAATCCAAAATCATCTACTCGATTAACAAGCATAGTGCCGATAAATCGATACCCACAGCCAATTCCTGCAGTTTTCAATTTTTGCTAAAACATGTCCCATTTGATAGTTGATGCATTTCTTTAACATGATTAACACACAAAATGTTGCATTTCATGTCTTAAAATAATGATCATACTTGTGTGTCATATTTCAGGTACAAAAGCCAATCTTGGATGCCAATTCTTCTGTCGATGTCCTTTTTGAACCAACACTTGCAGCAGATTTTGATCATCACCAATTTCTTTCAGTTGTATGCCAAGTCTTCTATTATGAAGGCTTGACAAGAAAAATAATTATTCTTGGAATGAGGAATAAAACTTGATAATGTCCGCGAGACGTGCCCACAGTTTTACCAAAGGCTCAAGACCACAGGATGGATGTGTTTTGCTCAAGAGCCTTGCAAGGCTAATGAGAGTTGGGTACCGTAATTCTTTGAAATCTCAAAGAGGTTAATCTCTCATCTCTATTTGCAGATTCGGGGTAAAATGGTCGACTTCGGAGCAGAGACAATTAACATATGCTATGGGCTATCTGACCATGAACAAGCTTTATTCAGAGCAAAAGATTGTGCAACAGGGGATTGACTAGTGTCAAAGCTTTGTCCTAGGAAAGACGTGTCATTGGGAGCCACAAATAAGGCGATTACTGCCAAAGAATTCATAGTGGAAGAAAGGATTTGGATCTACAAATAAGCCCGAAAATTTTGTATTATTGGATCTACAAAAGGAGGAAGTTTTGAAGAAATTATTACCCTATACTACAACAATGGCATATTAACCAAAGATTCAATGGAAATGTCCCTCATGCATGATAGAATCATGGACTTGAAACACATACATGCAAAGAAGACCATAGAACAATATCACTTATTAATAGGACAGAGAAAAAGGCCTGTTATTAATACTAAAAATACTACTAATGCTACTAATACCAACCAGGCTAAAACAGAAGGATCTGATCCTTTTTTGAAAAAGGCCAACGTAATAAAGATATATCATTCGAGATCATGTAAGTAAAAGACATGAAGCCCAATATATTACAGCCCTATGCAACCTAAATGCAAAAGGCCATATTACTATTGGAATCATCTGACAAAAAAAAGACAAGAAGAAAATGACAAAATATGATACAAATATCAGCAAGAAGAGATGTTAGTGGAAAAACTGTAGAAGAAAAGATATAAAGTTTCCGACAAGATACTGTTATCTTTTGTACTATTTAAATATATAAGCAATGATGTAAGCAATTTTTGTACCACTTCTGAAGTAAATATGTAAGCAATGATGTAAGCACTCTTCTGAGGTTATTTATATAAAGAGCCTCATTGTAATATGAAGAGTAAGTTCTAAGTTTCAAAAATCTTGAAATAAACAAATCTTTCTCATATTTCCATGTCTAGCTAAACTGTCTCTCTAGTCTAAGATCCATTATACAAATGATATTACTACTTTAGAGAATAATCTCTGAAAAAAATTATAAACCCAGAAAATTCACTTTGAAAAATTATATTTAGAAACATATTAGATTAAAAAATCACATCTCTTAAAATCTTTAGAGGATATTCTGTTGAGAAATCATTTTCTCCTAGGCTATTATCCCTTAAAAATTCAGGTGTGAAAAGAACTAGGGAAGATTAAGCTAGGGAAGGTTGATATCTCCAGTGATCTAAAGATTTAATAAGAGGTATATTTTTTTTTCTATATGTTTCTGATTATAATTTTGATAAGTGTATATTTTGTATTTATAGTTTTATCAGAATAAATCTCTCTAGTAGTAAATGTCATTATGTATAGAGGATTTTAGACTACTTAAAAATAAAAATGAACAAGTTTGAAATATTAATTTCTTCTATTATTATTACTTTACTATCTATATTACCTACATACCGTCTACATTCCACCCTTTTTTAAGGTTAATAGATGGACAAAGATCCGACTTTTCAAAGTGAATTTTCTGGGTTTATAATTTTTTCAGAGATTATTCTCAAGAAGAATAATCTTGGGTTTATATACTAATTTTATCCATATGTCTCGATATATAGATTCAATTCGTCTTCCAAAGTGGAGGTGTCATATTTAAGTTGCTCTATCGCGTTGCATAAGTCCAAAGACCTAGCTACGAAGTCTTCCATAATCCATAATGTGCATTCACGAGCATGTGCAAAAGACTCAAATGTCGCAAGAATTTCATCAACTATTGCTTTGGGTAAAATGAACAATGTCATGAGTCTACACGTTAAGAGCTTGGACAATAGAATTAGCAACCACCAAACACACTCTTGAACGGAGATGTCATAGTAACTAAATAACCAAAAATCTATCTAACACAGGAAAAAATAAACAAAACAAATAGAGAAAATATTCACAAGTTCAAATTGGAGCAATTACACCTTAATTTCCAAACTAACTCAATACGCCAAAATTGTTCCCTGTCAACGGCGCCATTTTTTGATAACGCTCAAAATAACATTTCATAACCAATATAAAAGTGTATACAGACATTGTAAAATATAATTACCCAATAAAGCATCGAGATCAATCCTACAGGGAGCAGTATGCTTTATGTGAGACAATTAAGTAAGAACAAAAACTAAGGTACCACAACTATAACTTTGAACGGATATAACAAGATACGGGGGAGGGGGTAAAGATAGAATAACGTACGAGTTATAGACAACAGCCGATCAATGACTTTAAAATGCAAAGACAATAAGTAACCAAACTAGGGAAATCTATATCATCAATGATCCATGGTACTTAACAAATTATAAGCAGTTATAGTCCTACAATTCTTCGTAAGTGCAGAGTTACG
>JBDJHY010224990.1:0-11134 GCA_039654485.1 Withania somnifera | reverse complement strand
ACATCAAAATCCACCATATCTAAGAGCATCAAATCAGCCAATGAGTCTAAACCACCCACAGAAATTATACATGATCGAATAACCCGATCCACAACCAAAGAATCCCCTACTGGGGTAGCAACACGCAAAGATTCAGGCAACAAGACACTAGGAAAACCCAGGCTAGGAGAAAAATACGATGAAATATAAGAGCAGGTAGAACCAGGGTCAAACAAAGCTGATACAGGCACAACACAAACAGAAATCACACCTGTGATCACCGCATCAGAAGACTCAGCATCAGACCTAGCTTGAATAGAATATAAAGACTTGTATTTTTTAGCTTATTTTAGTATTTGGGTATTTGCATAGATTCTCATTAGCATTATGTTTTTGATCCTATTTTATGCATACACTTCAACACCAGTATATCCGATGTACTAACCCATTTTTACTTCATCCTTTTATGATATGCAAATACAGGTTTCCCCATCCACCCTGGTGATTAGTAAAGCAACATTTTTGAAAAACTTGGTGAGTCCTCATATACTGGACTAGAGTTGTTCTTTATTTTATTTTATGCATATTAGATGATTATTAAGGACTGTTTGGGGTTTATCCTTGTATTTCTCCCTAGTTCGTTAGAGGATTTTGACATAGAGCCAGATATGAGTAGTTTCCTTATGTTTTTAAAATTTTGAGTCTTACTATGATGTTTTATAGTCTTGCATATTATATGATATATTTATTATTCCTTTGGTTATTTAAAATTCTTTTTCTATAGGTTAAGAGTATAAACATGTGCATGTGCCAAGGGCTTGTTTAGGGCACACTTATGGGATCCTAGCACCTTGTCATTTCCAGGGGGTAGCCTCGTGGTGTTAAACTAGGCCACATTTAAAACATGGTTTGACAATTGGTTCCAAGGATAAAAAGTCTATCAAAAAGGTGAAAATGATCATAATACAGAGAAGAATTCTCAAGAAGAGCCTCGAGTAACAAATGATGAGATACCAAAGTAGGTCCAAGTACATGAAAATAAAGCCTCAAATAGCGCCATCTAAATACTAGAGCGTATCTATTAATATACGAAAGCTCTTTCAAGGGAAATTACTTGCCCCAACTGCTTCAAAAGTAAAACATACAGGCATGCAACACATCATGAAGCACCTAAATAGTCCTCTCGGACTGTCCATCCATCTGCGGGTGAAACTCTGTACTCTGATCAACCTCTGTACCCAGCACCCTTTGAATCAATCTCAAGAACCGCGAGGTGAACTGTGTGCCTTGATCAGCTATGATAGATACTGGTCCCCCATAAAGCCTAACTATCTCATGGACATAAAGCTCAACCAATATTTGCACCCCAGGTTGAACGAGTCGGTAGGAAGTGAGATGATTTGGTCAATCAATCCACGATGACCCAAATGTAATAAAACCTTCTGGAAGTACAGGGAAGGTAGAAAAATCCATAGTAATATGCTTCCACTTCCACTCAAGGATAGGGAGCCTTTGAATCTCACCGCCCGACCTCCATTATTCGAACTTTACCTGGTAACAGTTCAAACACCAGGACACGAAGGATGTAATGGACCTTCTCATACCTCGCCACCAATAATGCTTCCTCAAATCACGGTACATCCTCGCAATACTAAGGTTAATAGAGCATTTAGAGCAGTGGGCCTTACGCAACAAGGTCTGAATCAGATTATGCTTAGTGCGGGATTTCTGTTGGATCAGATCAACCTTTCCTTCAGTAATCTTACAACGAATAAGAGTTTTTCCATTGTAATAGCAAGGTGTCCATGAACAATTAATACACCATCAAAGTCAATTGTAGCCCAATCAAAATCACTTGATACGACCCTCTCCCTTAACTGTACTAAATATGGGTCCTCATACTGGCACTGTCGAATTTAGTAAATAAAAGATGATCTAGACTCACTATGGGCAATAACCTACTCCGGTACTGAAAGATACAACCTAACCATCATGCTGTCCAAGAACTAAACATCTTGAGCTAGCGACCTCTCAGAAACAGGAACTACAACTACACTACCAAAGTTCACCACCTTCTAGCTTAAAGCATCAGCAATCACATTAGCCTTACCCGAATGGTAGAGAATAATCATATCGTAGTCCTTCAAATGCTCAACTCACCTCTGTTGCCACAAGTTCAGCTCCTTCTGATTTAGAATGTACTACAAGCTATGGTGATTAGTGAATATGTCACAGTGAACTCCATATAAGTAGTGCCTCAAACTTTGTGTGCGAAAACTACCACCACCAACTCCAAATCATGGGTGGGTTAGTTACGCTCTTAATTTTTTAGCTGCCTCAATGCATATTCTATGACATGGACCTACTGCATTAGAACACAACCTAGAACGACACACGAAGCATCAAAAAACACTATAAATGGCTGACGCTTAACTGGTAGAACAAGAATCAGAGCAGTAGTCAGCAACTCCTTCAGCCTCAGAAAGCTAGTCCCATACTCAGCTGACCACTGAAAGGGCACATCCTTCCATGTTAGTCTAGTCAATAGGGGCTACAATGGAAGAGACGCCCTACAAAGATGACAATAATGCCCTACCAACCCCAGGAAGCTATGAATCTCAGTTACAGACATCGGTCGAGGCCAATCACAAACTGTTGCAACCTTAGACGGATCAACACTGACATCGACACCTGATACCACATGGACTAGAAAGGAAACAAAATTTAGCCAAAACTCACACTTTGACAACTTAGCGTAGAGTCACTCATCCTTAAAGTCTATAACACAACTCTCAGATACCCCTCATGCTTGGCTCAACTCCAAGAGTAAACTAGTATGTCATTGATAATAACAATCATAAATGAACCCAGATAAGGTCGAAATACCTTAGTCATCAATCCATGAAACCTACAAGGGCATTAGTCAGCCCAAATGACATTACCAAAAACTCATAGTGACCGTACCTAGTTAGAAAAGTTACCTTTGGGACATCCTCAGCCCGAACCCTCAATTTGTGGTAGCCAGATCTCATATCAATCTTAGAGAACACTGTGGATCCCTAAAGCTGCTATAAAAAATCATCAATACGGGGCAGAGGATACTTATTCTTAACAGTCACCTTGTTCAATTGCCCATAATCGATGCACATCTGTAGGGACCCATCCAATTTTTTAACAAACAACACTGGGGCACCCATAACGATACACTTAGACAGATAAATCCCATGTCAAGAAAATCCTACAATTGAATACTCAACTCACGAAGCTCAGCCGGTTCCATACAATTGGAGAAATAGAAAGGGACTAGTGCCTGACTCAACTTTGATAGCAAAGTCTATATCCCGCTCTGGTGGAAGGATAGGAAAATCAGTAAGGAAAACATCAAAGAACTCACTAATAACTGGCACAGTCTCAGGGAAAGGGCCTACGCACTGACATCTCTAATGTGGCCCAAGTAAGCATAACAACCCCGAGCAATAAGTCTACAGGCTCGACCATAAGAAATGACCCGAATAGATGAATGGCTAGTGGGACCGTACCACACTATAGAGGGCACACTAGGCACAGATAAAGTCATAGTCTTGGCATAGCAATCCAGGACCACTCGATAGGAGGACAACCAGTCCGTGCCCAGAATCACATCAAAATATAACATAGCCATCTCAATCAAGTCACCACATGTCGTGACCCTAAATAGTCACTAGACATGAACTATATAGCCGATCCACCACGAGGGCCGCACCTTCTGGGTTAGATACACTCAACAGTACAAGTAGCCGCTCACTATTGACACCCAAACCTAAAGAAAATAAATAAATATGTTGCATAGCCTGGAAACCAGATCAAACAATGTCGATGTACAAAACCACAAAACAGTCAACGTACCGTTGCCAACCACATCAGAGGCCTTGGCTTTATCAGGAGTAGTATAAAGCTGGCACTTCTCCATATCTCATTATGTATCTAATATCCTGCCTCTGCCTCTAGCCACTCACCTCCTCCCCTAGCTCCCTGAATGCTGGTGGGCCACCTCTAACTGGTGGCACCCCCTGTAGTGGCTGAACAGGTAGCTGCGGCTTGAGAGGCCTTTCACTGGGGGAAATCTCAGGCATAGTGGCTCTGGACCTAGCACTCAGAACACCCTTCAGCTGAACTACCTTGGGGGATCCTAGGACAATGTTGTGCATATAATCTCACTCCTCGCACTCATAGAAAATATCCCCCGTCCTGACCTAACCACGGGACCCCTTAGAAAGGCCTCAAGAACTTGGAATTGGACCTCTAACGGGTTGGCTGTTTGCCCCACTATTAGATGCCTAGTGCTATCGGCTCAGCTCTAACCTCTGGTTAAAACCACGACCCTCTAATATGGACCCTAAAAACCCAACCTGATGGCACTGTCTGTTCTCACTACCCCTTTAGGCCTGGCGAGATAGAATCTCCATTGGGCGAGCATGGTCTGAAACCTCTAGGAATGACTTCCTTAAAACCAGAAATAACTCAATATAGACTAAAAAGTCAGGAATGGATCCATTAGAATAGCAGAAAATCGGCTTTTGGTCAGTAGATATCAAGTCGTCGACATGCCTGGATTAATCAATAAATCATGTCTCATACTCAAGCACTACAATAGAGCCCTGTCTAAACCCCTTAAACTGCGCTTTTGAAGCCTCACGGACGTTCTGAGGAACATAATTAGCTAGAAATGACACTCAAAACTATCCCCAAATGGGTGGAGTTGACCTCGGTGGTCTACGATCCCAAAATGTTTGCCACCACTACCCGACAGTACCCTCAAGGAGATAGGAGGTGAAATCTACCCCGTACGAATCTATATGCTCTAAAGTCTAAAGTCTCTCCTCACAAATAGTAATAAACTCATGAGGGTCCAACCCCTGTGCTCCCAAGAACCTGGCGGGGGCAATCCATAGAAAATGGTCCAGCATCTTTCACACCCCAAATGCGGGTATAGTATCAGCGAGTGCTAGTGCATGAGCAGTGGCAGTAGTCTAAAATGGTATAGACGATCGTACTGCTGGTGATGGTGCTCGAGCTACAAAATATAAGGAAGGAAGTGCACCCTGCACCACTCCTTGAGTAGATGACTATGGCCTATCTGCCGCAATACCATGTAACAACTAGAGCATCTGGAATTAAAGTATCTAAATGTGGTAGGCTGTGGATGAACAGGCTGTGACAGTGGCATGAAGGGTGCCTACAGCTGTGAAATAGCTAGGGCAGTAGTGGCCGACGGAGCCTCCTCCTCTACCCCCTCCTAACTGGGGAAGGGTCTTGATCCACTAAAGACCCTCTGGTATGGATCATTCGCTAAGGAAGGAAGCCAATGTAAGTTCTAGAAAGTACAAATAACAATGCACAATAGGATTTAAAAAAGGATAGTGTTTCCTAAGGTACCCCATAGCCTCCCAAAGATCAGGGGACGTCTACGCACCGATCCACAGGACTCTACTAGGTACTTGGTCTAAGTCCAGAGAGATCAGTGAACCTAATATCTGATACCACTCTTTTACGACACAAATTAAAGTCATCATGACATTGATAACCCTCATGTAGACAAGCCTAAACCTATATCCTAGAGCTACACGTAATGGGCTATAAACTCTTAAAACACCCAACTAAGCAGGAAAACACAAGCAAGACATGATAGAACGGAAGCAGAAGGAATACATACGTAACCCAAATCCCAAAACCTAGTGTCATAGGCATAAGGAGCTACTATACAGAATATCCAAACAGATAGAAAATATAAAGCAACTCATACAAAAGTAATACAATATAGGGTATGCAGTAGATAGAATAAAGCAACCTGAGCTCAACAAAACCACGATCGACTCGTATGACAAAGCTCACCATAATCTTTCTAATTAGCTGATTCTAATTTGCACGATCACAGCATCTCCATTAACCCCTACTGGTATCTGCACCATGGAAAAGGGAAAATATGTAGCATGAGTACCAAACAAGGTACCCAGTAGGCATCATCGATTGACTAGGGTAAAATAAAATGTAAGTAATAAAGGTGAGGAAGTAAAACAGGTGGATAATAGTAGGAAAGCAGTCAAACTAATAGATAAGAAGGAAGGTAATGTACTAGAAATGTACTGAAAATGCTAGTACATATCTATAGGAATTAAGCATGGTAAATACAATCCAAAGTGACCAGTACCCAAAAATCCCATAAGTGAGGTAAGGAAACATATCTGTGCTCCAGCTAAGAGGAACCCCACTAACCATAATGTTATACATACATGTACCTAGAATAAAAGATCGAATAGTAGGATACAACTAAGTAAGGAACAAAAAGTGAACACACAAAACCTACCTGATGTCCCATACAACCTGTAAGTATAAATAACATAACAAAACCCACTATGACTTCCCCTTAAGCTCGGTGGGGACACATAATACGAAGGAAATAGATAGGGGTGTAGGAAAATAAAATAAAGTAGTATCATTAGTGCCCATAACCAGGGCCTTTCCCTATAGGTGCCAAATCCTAGGTCCTTGCCCCCTATCAGTGCCAATAACAAGGGTCTTGCCCTATCAGTGCCAATGTCGGGGCGTTACCCACTATCAGTTCCAGTAACTAGGGTGCTTCCCTCACAATGCCAGTAACTAGGGCCTCTCCCTTATAGTGCCAATAAACAGGGCTCACCCTCACAGTGCTTAAAATTAGGGCCTTACCCTCATAGTGCCAATAACTAGGGCCTCACCCTCACAGTGCAAATAATCAACCAAACAGTAATATATAAGAGCCTCAACAAGAACTAGAAATAATAATGGAAATGGAATGTAAACGGAGTCTAGGATTGGCCAAAGGCGACCAACTAAGAACCCATCTCACCATACTGGTTGTGCAACAACTAGAATAGGTCCCAAGGTCTGTACCCTCCACACTGTAGGCTAGGACTCGGGCATACAACCCTTTACCTTCTATGCCCTCTCATGCTTTCTCCCCTGAAATCCAAAAAGGATATTAGCTAAAAATATAACGATCAACCTAAAGACCTAACCCACACTACTAGCCATATCACAAGCACAAATAATAACACAGTCTAAAATACATCTAAATAAACCTAGCCTACCTGGATGCCGGCGGAAGTCCCCAAAATCTACACACCATGGACCCGAAGCTTCAAAATAATCGATATCACCCTAAACTATACAATTACGAATCCATGGATCAAAATATAAAGTATGAGGCCAATATTGCAATTAGCAAACCAGGTCAGAAAGTGGTCCCTATATCCTAAAAAATTAAATCAAGTATACCAGTGTGGAACCATCAGCTCAAGGGACTCGTGCTCCGAATTTGAGCTTAAAATGATAAGGAATCGAAGGAGAAAATAAGGTTTAAAATAAGGAAATAAAAACAATTTACATAAACTAGAAAAAGACGAAAAAAATGAGAAATACCCGAAAAGACTGGCACCAAGAACTCACACACGCAAATCTCCACCACTCTCTTCCATTTGAAATACTCAAAACCCAGCTCACAAAGTTAGGTCAAAGCAATAAAACCAAAAGAAAATGCTGGAAAATGAAGGGGTTCAACCCTTATTTATAGGTTGCACATGCCGTTGGGGCAACCCTGCCAGGGCGGCTCCCTGGGAACTAGAGTGACCTTGCTAGGGTGGCTCCCTAGGTGCTAGGGAAGACCTCTCAAGGGTGACCAAGGGGCCACTGGTGTGGTTTGTAACCTGCAACTACACTTAGAAAAATAGGAAAACTACGAGGGGCCTAAAATGAGCATCCTGAGTCCAATTCTAGCAAACCAAAAGTGCATTTTGGGTGGAAAACACACTATGGACCCAACAGAATCTACAAAATAACCAACTAAGTGAAAAGGACTCCAAACTCAAAAGAATCAAAAGTAGCCAATCTTTGGACTTTCCACAAACCGACCCAAAGTGAGACTGGATACCTTGGGAAGTGAACCAATGAGTCAACTAGACTAAAATTGACATTTCAGAGCAGATGGAATAGTCAAAATTCTGATCCGACACTCTGATCACCAAAAGAACACCCAGGCTCCAAAATGAGCTTTGGATAGGTTAAATTTCCATAATGGAACCCAAACTCAAAAAAAAAATCCCATGACACGAACTTAAGGTATTTCTAGACTAAAGTCAACATTCCAGAGCTAACGGAACAATCAAAATTTGATTTTGAGTGCATTTCCTATAGTTTCACTCTTGAGTTCCACTATTTCAAAATTAAAACTTTGAAATAGGTAAACGGAGACAACGAGCAAATGAGTCACCAGGGCACCGATCTACTTGTCCCAGCATGTCATAGATGACTTATGGAAACTACTAGACAGTTCTAAGAATAGAAAAAGACAAAAAACAAGGAAATGACCGAATGGGTCATTACATATAGAGGGGCCATATGGTATAGTGAAATAGAAATGGTCCTAGTCCTTAGTTTAACCTAAATGGAAAAAATTGTCTTATCACTCAGGCGGGAGGCAAGGTAAATCAGTAGGAAAGACATTAAGGAAACCATACGATATTGGTACTAACTTTGGGAAGGAGGATTAACACTTACATCACAAATGTAGGCCAAGTAAGAAAGGAAACCCCTAGCTACAAATTTACGAGCCTAAACTCAAGATAAACTACAATGGGGAGTGACCACTAGGACCTGTCTATACCATTGGGGTATGCCATGAATAAATAATGTAACAGTCATGGTAGAAAATCGCATGATGAGGGATAACCAGTCCATGCCTAATATCACATTAAAATTAATCATACATAATGCTATAATGTCATCTCAAGTTTTGAACACCCATACAGTCACAACATATATCTGTACATAAGGACTCTTATACCAGATAAGCCACAATATGGGAATAGATAAGTCTCATAAACCATACCCAAATGAGAAGAAAAGTAAATAGATACGAAAGAATAAGTAGATCCAGGGTCCACCGCCCTGCTGATCTTCTGTTCTGCCCCCTTTTTATCCCATATGGCCCAAACTATGAGAGAAAATTTGGTGGCTGGCTGACCACCCCTAGCCGGTACAGGTAATATTTGAATAGCCTATGCAGTCTGTGCATCTTCCTAAATGAATCTTCATTGAGGAAAATCTCTTGCATTATGTGAAAACTCTCCATACTTGTAATAACCAAAAAGAGCCTTGACCAGGCCTACACCATTAAAAGAACCACCATGTACAGCACAGAGCTAAACTTTTGAACATGAACTCTGGTAGGCTAGGTGCTCTTACTAGTATGACTCTGACTGGTCAGCTAAACTGAGGCTTGAATGGGCCAACTGGATTGACCCTAGTGCATCTGTTGCTTTTGAGTTTTATGACTTTCATACCATTTACCTATAGATTGGTTTCCACTAATATCACTGTACTCATATTTCCTTTTATCACTTCCCCCTTGAGCCATGTGATGGTGATCCTCCATAGTATGGGCACGGTCTATGACAATGAAGTATGATTTTCCATCTACAAGCATCCACTACACATCCTTGCGGAGCTCTCATCTCAATTGTGTTGTGATGTGGCTGACCCGCTTATCCTTTATAGGTATTAAAGAAAACCTACCTATAGACAACCTAGTAAATCTGATCTCATAATTTATGACCGATATTGATCTAAGACATAAGGTATTAAGCTAGTCTCTAAACCTCTCCTTGACACTCCATAGAACATACTTGGCCAAAAGGCATCTTTGAACTACTCATTTATCAATGGAGGTAACCTTATTGTCCTACCGTCTTTGTAAGCCCTCTATCACTGCATAGCCGGTCCCTCAAGCTAATAAGTAAGAAAATCTACTCTATGAGTATATTCTAATACAAGTGTTTGTAGTCTTTCTTTACACTCAGTTAAGTACTCATAGGAGTACAGTCTTGAATCCCCCTAAAACCTTTATTTTATAGTACGGATAAAGTGAATCAATAACTTATGATCCTTGGAAATCATCACTAGTAAGGTTGGTTAAATTTGAATGTTCCAAGCCTTTGGGATAGGTTATACCAGTGGTATTTGTGCTCGGGATGGTCTGGACTGAATTAGAGGAGCTAGGATACCATATGTAGCTCCTTGTGCTGATGATTAGGCCCAATCTATGGGTACCCCACTAACCATATTACATATGTATCTCACATCTCTCTTAAGGAATCATGTGATGTAAAGGTGTCCGTGGAGGATTTAGATCTATTAGTGTAGTATATTGCTGTAAAAGTTTAGCTTGGCCTTGACAAAGGGATATGGCTCCACCCAAGCCCCTATCTTAAGACCTTTGTGGTGGTGGGTGAGCATCATCCCCTCCATTGGTAGAACTCGTACGAAACATCTATGAAAGAGTAAAACCAACTAAATTTAAAGAAAATTGAAGAAAGGATAGAAATATATACATACAAATCTGAGTGACTCAACTAGACACTTGCTTCTGTAGCCAAAGACACCGTTGAACCAAAGCTCTAATCACTCTGTGATGACCCAACCTCAAGTCATGATGGCTCCTACAATTGCACTGGTAGGGAAGCCTAATCCACAACCTGGAGAAGAAAGTAATAGTATAAACCCAACTAAATAACAAATAAAGAAATATAATAAGAGAGGAGAAGAGTTGGAGAAGAGAAACAACATATATAAGACATATACATATAAAGATCCCCAAAACTTTGTATAACAGTACAAGTATCCATAATATACAAACCAAGGGACAAAAGGACAAAATATAAAGCCATCCAAAATAAAAATATGTAGGGCATAGCTTCAGGTGGAGAGTATTTCAGTTGAACACCAAGTACTCACCTGCAGTTTCTAAAATAGAGACGACCTAGATCGCACAATCATGGCCTCGTTGATGACTCATACCATGTGGAATGCATAAGTGCAGTATGAGTACCAAACAATAGGTACCCAGTAGGAACCATAGGCCGACTGGACGCAAGTAAAGCATAAGTAAAGTAAAATGCAAGTAAAAGTCTATGGCACACCAAAAAAAAGTAAAGGAAGTGAAGTTAACTAAAGTAAGCAAGTCTACATAAGAATTATTCAAGACAACAACCATTAAATAGAAAACCAAGTCACAATAATAAGAAATGTACATTGAGCTCCATCAGGACAACAAACTAACAAATAAGTAAGAGAATTACTAGTT
>JBDJHY010224969.1:0-20733 GCA_039654485.1 Withania somnifera | reverse complement strand
TGTGTATAAGCTTAAACTCTATACACTAAATCATCTACTATATAAGTTGAGGACACATATATGACAAAATAATCTATTTAATATAACATTTTATTGATACGAATAAATAAGCATATAATTGTTCAATAAATAATACTATGTCAAAAATCGCATGGTTAATAGTATACGCTAACAAGTAGTAGTTCATCTCAACAAACACCTAACTCAGTTGATGTGCAATGGAACATGAACGAAGGTATGATGCTGAATTATGTACTTCCTTGACTGAAGAATGGAATCGTAACTGTAACTATTGAGGAGGAGGATATCAAATCACAAACGGAAAAAATGGGGGACTGCACTTATAGGATGTTGTTGGTAAGGACCGTATGAAGATAAAATGGAGAAGTATGCTAATCGAGTATGGAACTTCGTAGATCAACCTACAATACTGTGGCATGATGAAGGATACTATGTCTACAAATTCCAATCGGTTAAGGGTAAAGAGAAGGTTCTCCAAGCTGGTTCCTATTATTACAATAATAGTAGACCTATAATCCTAAAGAATTGGGAGCTGAATTTTAAATTTGATCCAACTGTGCTGAGTGTGCTTCCGATTAGGGTAAGATTTCCAGGATTGCTAGTTGGTTATTGGTCAACTGAAGCACTAAGTAAAATGGCTAGTGCAGTAGGAAGGCCACTATACACAGATGGTTTTACGACAAAGTATGAGAAGATATCTTATGCGAGAATCTTAACTGAAGTAGATATTTCTCAAACAATACCGATGCTATTCTGGTGGAGTCTGTGTTGGGACCTTAGGAGCAAAAAATTGAATATGATTGGAGGTGTAGGTTCTCTAGTGAATGCCTAAGTGTTGGTACAAGAAAGATGTTTGTGCAAATGTAGCAAAGAAGCCAGTGAAGGAGCAGTCCATATGCAGAAGCAGAATTAGAAAGAAGAAACAAACTATGTAAGTATGGAGATCTGTGGATCAGGAAATTGCTAACACAGGTGTAGATCATGACACATAAGTGAATCAAGCGGGATAAGAACTTGAGACAGATGTGTATTAGAAGATGGAAAGTTCTGAACATATAAAGGATGTGCAACAGGATACAATCTCATCTGTGCAATAGATATGCAGTAACATGATACAGGGGCATGAAGGGATACTGATACTGGAAAAGAAGATGTACAAGAGCAGGAATGTAGCACTAAGAGACAAGGAAAACAGGATGTGGTTGAGAATAGCAGGATGAGCAAGCAAAAGATTCAAAATACCAGTGTTTGCAACGTCATGCCATTCCTTCCCCCATGATTATTTGCACCTGCAACATTAGGGGCCTTAATAAGGCCCACAAGCAAAAAGAGTTAAGACTCTTTCTTGTGAAGAATAGGGTGGAGCTTTTTGGATGTCTAAACCAAAATAAAGGAAAATAAGGCAACTCAGATAATGAGGCAGGTTGCACTAGGATGGAGGTATTGCTTCAACTATAATACGACTCACAATGGGAGGATTTTGTTGCTGTGGAAATCTCATTTAAAAGTCCATGTTCTGAAGTTAGAGGTTAATATATCCATTGCCTTGTTGAGGAGCCAGGTGTTCGAAAGAAATACTATGTCTATGTGGTGTATGCTATGAATGAAGTTCAGTAGAAGGAAACACTAAGGAGGGAGATCAACAATATAAACAATCAAATGCAGGAGCCTTGGTTACTTTCTAGTGATTTTAATAGTGTACTTGGTACTGAGGATAGAATTGGTTCACCAATCAATGAGCAGAAAGTTCAAGGCTTTCAAGGTCTGTTAGATGCAAGGCAACTTACTCCACTAAAAGTAAAGGCTGGTATTACACATGGTGCAACAAGAAGTCAGGTGATAATAATGTTCTAAGCAAGATAGATTGGGTATTACACATGGTGCAACAAGAAGTCAGGTGATAATAATGTTCTAAGCAAGATAGATCGGGCTCTAGGTGACTACAATTGGATACTGAAATAGAATCATGTAGAGGTTGAAATTTTGAATCCATGTCTGATCATTCCCCTTTGCTGATAAACTGCATGAACTATGTTAGACTACATCCTAAACCATTTAGATACTTCTCAAATATAATAGAGCATCCTGATTTTTAGAAGATCAAGAGAGAAGTCTGGGTGATGAGGGGTGAATTTTATAAAATGAAAGATACCTGGGGAAAGCTAAAAGGGATAAATGCTTACATTTCCTCTTATGAACAAAAATTGAAGCAATACAGAGAAACCTTGATTTTGTCCAATCACAGATGCAGAGCCAATTTCTACAGCAAGACTTGATTGATTAGGAGAAAGAGATATTGCTGGATATTGAAAGGTGGAGAAAAATTGGAGAACATGTTCTAAGACAAAAAGCATGGTAACCTGGATAGGGAGTGGAGATTCAAATTCTAGGTACTTCTATGCTCGATGGAAACTTAGAACTGGATACAATGCTATAAACTCCATTTATACTGAGGGTGGAACAAAGATCACTGATCCTAAGTTACTGGAACAAGAATTTATTTATGTTTTCACTGGATTAATGGGGAAGAGCTCAGATGAGTTAGCTTTTTAAACTCCAAGATAGTAAGAAAAAGGTATCCGTCTGACAACACAACAACAAAATGATATGATAAAGGAGATTACTAATGAGGAAATTCTTGCATCCAGGAATGACATACCAACTTATAAGGCACCTGGAATTGATGGGTTTCCAATAGAATTCTTAAAAAGAATTAGGAGATACTGAAGGGGGAGGTATTGAGTGTGGTGAATCAGTTCTTCTCTGCATGCAAACTATGGCCTGTAATAAACACCACCGCCATAACTTTTATTCCTTAAGTAACAGCTTCTACAAAAGTCACTGACTATAGGCTAATAGCCTGTTGTACCATATTATAGAAGATCATATCGAAGGTAATTACTCGGAGGTTCAAAGGTGTTATTGGTGATCTAGTGGGTAGTGCACAGTCTGCCTTCATAGAAGGAAGAACTATCATAGACAATATTATGTTGGGTCATGAAATCTTCAAAAATTACTCTAGGAAGTGGATATCTCCTAGATGTGTTCTTAAAGTCGACCTGAGGAAGGCATATGACACCTTGGAATGGAGTTTCTTGAATAGATTGTTGGTAGACTTCGGATTCCCTGCAAAATTTATTAAATAGATCATGGAATGTGTAACAACTTACTCTCTGTTGATCAATGGAGGACTGACCAAATCATTTCATGCTAAGAGAGTAATGAGGCAGGGGGACCCCATGTCCCTTTATTTGCTTGTAATTGCAATTGGATACTTGGGAAGGGAATTATATTAATTAAAGAAGAATGGAGACTTTAACTTTCACCCCAGATGCTAGAAGCTTGAGAGTACTCATGTGTGTTTTGCTGATGACCTCCTTATGTATTTCAGAGCTGATATTACATCAGTTAGACTACTGAATGAGGCTTTCCTAAGATTTTCTAAGGCTTCAGGATTACAGGCAAATGTAGATAAAAGTTCTTTATATATTGCTGGGGTTAAGGAGACTGAAAAAAGGAGATTTTGGATGAGCCGGAGTTCAAAGAAGGGAAGCTACAACTTAAGTACCTTGGAGTGCCTTTAGCAACTAAGAAGCTAAGACTTAATGCATATATGCCTCTGATAGAAAATATTACAGTAAGGATGACATCATAGACTACAAAGTTACTATCTTATGGTGGAAGACTGCAATTGATCAAGTCTGTACTCTTTCTGATACAAGTATACTGGGTGCAGGTGTTTTTAATTCCAAATAAGGTGATGAATTGTTTTGAGAATATCTACAGGACTTTTCTGTGGACTTGTTCTACAACAGTCGCCAAAAAAGATTTAATATCTTGGGAAAACATCTGTAAACCAGTGTCTGCAGTAGGGCTAAATGTGATCAACATGTGCTTATGGAATAGAGCAGCTCTTTTAAAGCTATTATGGAACATCACTAGGAAGAAAGACTGCTTATGGATTAAATGGATACACAAATTTTACATAAAAGCAGGAGATATAGAGACTGTGTAAATACCACAACATGCTTCATGGGTTGTAAAAGAGGTATGCAAGGCATGGAAACTTATCATACAGGGGCAAGGAGGGACTGGTGTACTTGATGCAGTGTTTAGAGAAATTATGAAAAGTGATCGAGTGTCAATTTAGAAACTGTATGAATATATCATGCCTCAATATCCTAAAGTGAGTTGGAAGATTGTAGTAGCAATGCAGCCAAGAATACATCCTTGTTACATGTTCATGTTGTGGTTGGCTATGCATAGAAGACTAGCTACAGAGGATAGGCTGATGAAGTTTGGTATTCAAGTGAATCTTGACTGTGTTTTCTGTGATCAACATATCGAAACCTTTGAGCATTTATATTTTGAATACTGCTTCACAAGAATTTATGGCATGAACAACTGTTAGGGAGTTCACAGAATCATTGCAGACTGGAAAAAGAGAATTGAACTGGATCAATACTATGGCAAAAAGGAAGACTGTGATAGCTGATATTACATACTTTGCTTTTGCTATGTATGTGACCGTTATTTAGAGGGAAAGGAACAAAAGCAGGTTTCAAGAATGATGCATGAATGGAGAATCAGTGATGAGAGAAAGCAAACCATACATATAAAAGGAAGAAAAATAAGGAACTGGCAAAGAGCACTAAGCAGGCTGAATTGCTATCCTTAGATAAGTCCTTTGTGTTTATTTACTTCATGTAAAGACGATAAGAAGATGTAGATTGATGATATTGAGAGCAGTTAGTCCAAGGTTGCTCATACTTATTGTAAAAATGTTTTTACCAAAAAAACAATTAACTTAGAAAAGAACAGATTTTTACTTAGTCAATGAATGAATAAAACTAGGATTATGAATTTTCTAGCAATCATATGTAATTAATGAATTAATATGGTTAAGTTATCTAATTACTGATTTTGGGGTTTAACCTATGAATTAGGAGTTTTTTTTCCCTCTAACCACCTACCTAGACTAACCTTTCATCTACATCATTGAGTGAAGATGTGACAACTTAGTCCAAATGCATGATAGTTATCTTCCCATAGAAAACCAAGTGACGCAACTAGGTATGTTCTTGTCCTAGCCATAAATCACCTTGACTAGCCTGCCTGACATAGCCTTTGTGTGATCTCACTCCTTATTTTCCTCGTTATACCTTGAGGCTATCCTTACGGTCCACATTCAGGATTACAGATTTATCTTAATAGTCATGAAGCATTAAGATACTACGTATAGAGACTTGAATAAATATATGAGAATTCTCTTAAATCTAATCAAGAATAATTAATAATCGTCTTGCTAACTTATTTTTTTACCCTAGAACAAGAAGATTTAGTTCTACATACACATAGAAGAATCATAGTAAAAAGATTCAAAGAAAATCGTGAAGATAAATAAAGGAGAGGAAAATATTATACCATTATTCTCCAACCTCCACGACGGCTCTTAGCTCTTGCCCTAGATTAAAAGTCTTTTACGAAGTCTAAGAACTAAAGAAGAATGAATAAGAACTACTAAAAAATGAATGGTTCCCTATTTATTATGACCTAAGTGTCCTAATTATACAAGATATGGGTTTTGTAGCCTCAATAAATAAGTAGCATGTCACGCTGAAAGTTTCAGTGAGGTAGGATCCATTTCACGGCTACTACAGTGCCTAACTTTCCAACATGTCACTGCTCATGTAGTGCCAACTCCAGTGTGTCATGGTTCTAAACTCTCCAAATGCTCTAGTGTGTCAGGTTTGAGATATTTTCTCTTCGTAAAATGTCATTTTATGTTTTATCACACTTTAGACAATGTATAGCAACTTCCCTTTGGATCCATCTACATTATCTCTTGCTCAATTTCGCTACAAACCACCTGAAAAGCATCTAATTATATTTATTAACACTCTTACATCAATTTTTGGACTTTAATGGCAAACTTTATATAAATTATCTATCTATATGCATTTATTCTCAGAACTTAAGCTTAAATATGGGTAAAATATGGCACTTGGTTGTGTAAATATTCCCAATATCACACCCTTTTAATCAATTTACTACTGATTTGAATATCAAATCGGTTATAAATTAGGAAGGAAATTAAATTAGACAGTAAGCAACCAAAAGGTTAGAAAGTGTATCCATATGTTCTGATATTATTGTTATCATTTAATTGAGTAATAATTATGGCCTTGAGAGTGTCAGCTCCATATAAATCAAGGAAGGCATAAATAAACTCAATATGCACAAAAAGAGAGTATTGTTATTGTATTGCTTGGAATTTAGAATGTCTTTACAAGTGAATGAGATAAAATATTTATAGGCTACAACAATGAGGCCTTATTCAATAAGAAGGTTTCGCTAGAGCCCTAAAGTACTGAGACCGACGACTTTATGCCATATGTCAAGGCCGTTGGTATTGCCAACAAAACTACCTGCAATGCCATGCCCGTTCGAGCTCGTCGGTTCACCCGATTCATTTGACATTCGTATATATTTGTCCTTTTCTTCCAGTCAGGCATATAATTCCATTTATACCTTTCTTAAAGGCACCTCCCAAAAAACACCACTCCGGGACCCAGCATACTAACTAACCTAGCTACCGTGCGTCCTTCCTTTACCATTCTATATGGACTAGGAAACTTTGCCCCAATATAAATAGTCCATCCATCTTCCCGTCATAACATCAGTCATGTTAGGGGGACAGAATGATATGTTCTAACTCATAATTTAGTCATGTTATCTTTATCTGGTTGGCCTTACTTTATTAAATACCTTTTCCCACGTGCCTGACCTAGGTACAACACGCCATCCTAGGAGGTGCAAGGACTTCCACTTATATATGTGCCTGTGTTCCTTTGCTCTTTTCTATATTTCTATAACCTCTTTCATCTTCATGTGTCAGCCAATATTGATACTTCTCTGTGATTTCGTGCCCAAATTCAATAATTTCATTTGTGTGTTGTCTTCAAGTCCTATAGAGCTGCTTCTATTTTGATTGATTTTTTAGGGTGGCAACCATCAAAAGATTGCTATACCTAAACCTAGTGTGGACAAAATTATTCCTGGTAGATATCATTTTGATGATGATTTTAAAATACTTTTGAATAATAATTTTGGAACGAAGGGTAGATTTATTGGAAAATTTTCTTCCCTTATAAAGAAAAGTGATGTTCCTACCATTTGTTTAAATTGCGATCAGCCTACAAATGAGTTCTAGGTGTTGGACCCAAAGAGCTCCAAGAGCATTACTTCTCCCAAACCCGGCTACTCATTTTTCCACACCTATTTGTTCAACATGGGTTCCAATAAACTTTTATTAATGAGGTTATTAGTTCCTTTTGCATGACCTTAAAGCTATGCCTAGTTCAAATTAGGACTGGAGACTTTGGGCATTGACAACCTTTTATCTTGACTCACCTTCTTATTTTGTATCCCTATCGCATAGTCCAAGTAGAAATGCTGAAATTGTGCACCATAGGAGGTGATCTCTTCTCTTGAATTTAGATAATGCTCACGATTGGGGATGGATTGGTCAATTCATCACCACGGCTACCAAGGATCTATCAAGCGAGCCCTTCCTGAAATTTTAGAACACGTCTCATAAGTACACGCATCCTTAATCATACCACTCATTCCAAACTTAACCCTTTGATATATTATTCAGTGTATTATTCATCTCCCTGATGGTGTCCCTACTTGAGCATCCCATTCCTCGACCATGTCTCAAACATTCATGAATATGTTGGAAAATTTTGAGTTTTACCATAGCTAGAAGGCGAACATGGGTCCGAGTAGCGGGTAATCGAGGATGGAAACCCAAAAACCACGGTATGCTATTTTCTTTCCACCTTCTTTTGCCATAATCTTTTCCTTTTCCCCCTTCTGATACCCTTTGCTTCACAGGCCTGACAGATGGTTCTATTTGATGATCCCCTTCGGCGATTGCTACAGTCTTGTGGCCATCCATCATGACCTCTATCATAATTTATTCGGATAGTCCCTTGACCATTAAAATGTTAGGGTCAATTCTTTTTCAAGAGTTAGATCCAATATCTTGAGAGGAGAAAAAACAAAATGAAAGACCTAATGACCCCTACAGAGAAAATGGCAGGATTTTCCTTAAATATATTTGATGGTATCAAATTAAATGGGGATTAGAGAAAGGAAGACTCATATAATGGGCCCCTTGTGAAGAGGGTAAGAGATTTTTTTGTGCCTACACTAGACATATCTGAGACTGAACCATTATTTTTTCTGCTAGAGAATGCTACTAGGTCCAACTCTCAAACTTGGGCACCTCAGTGCTCGGCAAGACAGGCTCATATGTTGGCGCTAAACTAACCTGTCTTCTATCACCCTTTCCTCTTTCAAGAGCCCCAGTTGGCCATGAGGCTATAGGGGTTCTATAATCCTATTTATCCATTTTGTATCAACACTTTCTTTCTTTCCTGAAATAGACCCCCCTGGATCTCAAGAAAAAGCTCTTGTTTCAACATATCCTACTCCTATGAAAATCTTGGTTGCTTCTTCTTCTATGGATCCCATGGATTCTGAGCTGCAGATGTCCCCCATGTCCGCCGATCCTTATGCTTTTTGAAAAACTTATCCAATTCTAATACATGATTGGACGGAGATGTGGTTTGTAATTATGTCGATTCTTGAGGTAGTCAGGTTTTTGTCAAGGTCGCTAATGGTGGTCGGTTACCTAAAAGTCAGTGGTTTCACCCAATGATCAGGAGAGGATGGACAATCCTTTTATCAAGTGCCTTTTGAATGACAGTGCTTAGGCCGCTGCTAGGGTATGCAATCTCCTCCTTTCCTTCATTTATACTCTTTAAACTTTCTTCCTATACCAATCTTATTAATTCATTCTTTCCCTATTAGATAGTGTGCTATCCAAGGAAGATCTCTAATGTATTTTGACGTAGAAACATTGGATCTAAAATGCAAGAAGTTTTAGAGAGACTTAATGGTTAAGCAAAATACGTCGGCAACTTCCATGGGCTTTTCCCCTAGCTTCTCTGTCAAAACGCGTGTACTAAACTCTGACCCTTGCCTTTTGCACTTCTGATGTTGAGGTCCTAAAAACTGAGCTTGCTATAGTTTTGACTAAGAGGGATGACTATAGTAGAGAATATTACTAGCTAATATCATACTTGTCATTGCTTACGAAGGAAAATTCAGCACAAGCCAAAATCATCAAAAATCTCATGAACAAAGAGTTTGTACTCAAAGAAAGGGCTTGGATTTTGAATAAAGGATGAGAGTGTCATCCTAAACTCTTGCTTGGAGGATTGTGCATCCATTCCAAAAAGGTTCTTCACTTCAAAAAGAAAGTTTATAACTAGATTGTGATAACCAAATTTTAGAAAAATTAACTCGGTCTGGAGAAGTCATGAGACACTCAAATAATGCGAATCTAATCTTTAGATGCTACGAAATATAGAGGTATAAATTTCAAAAAATACATTTCCAACTCTCAATTTTTGGTTGACCTTATGCGCTATAAGATTTAGAAACCGAAGAGTGCATTTGCCTCTAAGGAAGAGTTTTCTAATGTTGAGTTGTTAAGTGGTAGTTCTATCAATGAAATCGACGTCTAGACGTTGCTCAGGATTTAGTTTCTATTGTCAAGTAAAAGAACTTTGTTTGTGATTTTCGACCATAATGTCTTCTTTTTATATTTGTATGTCCTCCCAAGAGCACACTTCCGTACTTTTGAGCATTCCCTTTTGTAATCGTGAATGTAATTTAACTTTTGAAAATTGTACCTTAGAGAATTTTGAACATGATTTTTGCATTATCCATGCAGGAGAACTTCTTTTCTCCATATTCTCTCTTAACTTGGTTTGTTTTCAAGGATTCGAAACCGCCAATTTCTGACTCTTATTCTGTCTATTTCCTCTCACTCATCGTTTTTCTCTTTTTAGAGTGGTAATGGATATGAATAGTCTTTTCTTATCCACTGAACAATATGAATGTGGATCTGAAGAGATGTTTGGGATGCCACATTTCTCGTAAATAATCATTCTACATATTTTCTATATTAACTACCTCAACCATGTGGTGCACACTTGCACCTGGATGCCTCATTTCTCACGAATTATTGGACCACTTTCTTTTGACATTAATTGCTCAGGCTTAAATGGTGTGCACCCATTTCCACAAACACTTACTATTACTTGTCCTATAAAAGTCAACCTTTTCTTTCACTTTTTCCTTCATCCCCAAAAAGCTTCACTTTCCTAATCATGTTTCATAGTATGAAAAGATAAGGTTTCTACGTTGGTTTTCAACACAATTTCTTTCAAAATAGTGTTTGAAACTTTTTCTTTGTTTCTTCCCCAACTTCGCCTCATCTTTGTTTCTGACCTTAGCATAATTTTTTCCATTTGTTTCTGAGGTCTCTAATAAGGGTGAGATAGAAGGTAGGGGTCATGCCAAGGGGATAGTGTTGAGAAGACCTTTCACCCACCCACTTTTCTCCTTGACAGTCCTGGGATCTGGGCTTTACTATGATGTTACCATACTTAGTAAATATGGAGTCATTTAATAAATTTATGCCTAGTTGTACTGGAGTTGCTACTAAGGGGACTCGATAGTCTAATTGGTTTATTAGACTATTAGGGCAAGGGCTGCACTGACTCACAACATCTCTCACATCCGAAAGCAATTGTCTTTAAAAGGGTTGTGTTTGCCTTTTCCCTTATAGGGAAAGATGAGAGCTTTTGGTCATTATAGATTAACCCATTTTGGAAGCCTCCCATGGTCTCTAATGCTTCATAATGAATTCTTATAAAGCGATCCATCTATAGAGCCCTTTAGCAAGTGATCTTAAATATGAGAAGACCAAGATGTATTTGGTAGTTCATAAGATCCATTTTCAACCCTCCTTATGTAAAAAAACACTCTTTTTAGGCCTTGTCCTACTCTGTTATCTCTTTTTGGGATTCTTCATATTTCCCTTTTTGGGATTTTATATGTAACACTTTTTGGTATTTTATACATAATTCTTTTGGGTATTTATTAAATGGATGGAAATTTCCATTTTATTTTACGATTAGCTTTTCATAGAGCCATTGGCTTGTTTTTTGCTTATTCATGTTCCAATTCCATTATGTGCTGTTCTTCATATATGTTCGGGTATCCAAATTTATTTAATTAGTGTCTTATCCATGTAATGACCCTGCAGGTCATTTCATGCATTTTAGTAAAAATGACCATCTTATCACTTTTTTAGTTTCTCTAGGTTTGTTATGATATTATGGTGTAGTAGGTTTGTTGTTTGGAGTGGTTGGTTTAGGAGTGTGTTAGCTTGCTTTTTGGAAGGTTTCTAAGGTTTTAGGGTTGAACATAGTCAACATTTTGAGATGCGTAGCTCATATCAGAGTTCCTTCTATTTCGTCAGCTGTAAAATATAGATTTTAGTCTAAAAGGACCTTTAGTTTCAGTTTTGAGTGTGATTTTATGAGTTCAGATGAGATAATTTAAAATTTTAAGTGCAAGGTTTGACTTGGGTCAATATTTGAGGATAAAGTTCTTGAATTCAAAATCCATTGGTTCCATTAGCTTTGGAAGGTTATTTTTTTTTGCCTAGGAGGAGATTCGATTTATTTTTAAAGGGTTCTGGGATTATTTTGGTCTTTTGGTTAGATGTTTAATTGTAAGTTGTCTTTGGTGGGTATCAGGTTAAGAAAATCCTAAATTCTTGATGTCACACCCCGAGCCTATACCCTGGACGCGAGAAGGCATCCGAAACCACAAGATGGTCCAAAAATACCCTTGGATAGCATTCTTCTATTCACAACATATATTTAGAGAAGTAATATGATATGAATGAAGTAGTGGGAATATCACATGAATAAAAAATATAAATAATAAAAGAGATACGGAAAATTGAATCTCAAGTCTGAAATATCTATCTGAAAGCCAGTACTCAAGCTGAATAACTTAGCTGCCAGGACAAGTCCCTAGCTAGCTTTAATAAAATACTAAGTCTAGCATCTCTACTATAAGAGAATAATAAAATCTGAAGAAGATGGACCTTGAACCATGAGGATTCACCAAGCTGAACTAGACTATAAGATCTGGTCAACCAAGTGCACTAGGATAGCTAGTCAGTTCTGCATGGTAAAAGCATGCAAACATAGAATATGCATTAGTACTTTGGTTGTATGAGTATGTAGGAATGCAATAGAATATACATGCATGCTCAAGCTAAAGTAAGATCATGAACTAAGTTGTACAAATGCATGAACAATTTTGACTCTAAACTACAACCTCAATATGCAATTTCATGCAAGACTGATTGATAATGAACAAAACTTTAACTTTTAAAAGTATAGGTAAAATTTCAAGCAAAGTTTATACTAGGTAATTAGACACTCAGATAAAACCTCATTAAAAAACTAACACTAAAAAACAACGAGAGTTTCTATAACAGGCATACCTGGTTCATTTAACTATAGAGTCCAACATATTCACCCCCCTACTGGTGGGGCTCCCTAAACCTTGCCAGGGCATATGGAGCTAGTTGAACTTCCTTGTGGATCTACAAAGTGCTGAATTGAATAAATAGGCCTTTTTGGGCCATAAAATAATCCATACAGTTGGCAACATAGGTTATGGGATAAGGATTATCATACTTAAATTCTCTCGGTGTTAATACTACTCTCAAAGTCGAAACTATTGATTGATTATTATATTGACCAGTAGAAAGAATTTTAGATTTACCAACTGACAAAGTAAAATTTTTACTAGCCTCTTTGGGCAGAAATGTTGTCTAATTGATACTGTACATTCTTCAAAAACCTACAATTCAGGTAGCTATCATATCTATTAAGGTTCTACTGACTCGAGCTAGGCTTAATATTTTTAAAGACAAAGTCAACAATTTACTTATAAAAATATGGTTAAGGATGTAAAGCAAGTTTAGACCTTGTAAAATTTATAAAACATGAAGCCTGACTCTCTAAACTCATGGAATCATTACCAAATTATGGATGAGACATGAAGACTCAACTCAAAGGACTTAGAATTCATAAACTTGACTACAACTCATATTATTATGCAATATGCAAATTGACTTTAATTCTCAAAATATAAAACTCAATGAAAGATTATGTACACATATGCCAAGTAAATCATAATTATCAAGGAACATGCTAAAGAAAATAGTTTTCATTATTACTAGGGAATTGGGATCAATCCTAGGATTCTAGTTCATAACTTGAAACAAAATTTAAATTAATATGAATACAGGGTCGGGAGGCAACCCCCTGTTGAAGTCTTACATACCTAGACTAAAGACTTTGGAAGAAATTGATGGAGGTTTTGCTAATATTGAATCTTCTTAAAAAGAACCCTAGCTCTGTTAGAGAGAAAACTTGAGAGACTTTAACAAAATTCTAAGTACGAATGATTTATAATGAGAGAAATAAGAGTTTGGGCATTTATACCCCTCCAAAACAAGTTTTAAATGACATGGTATTAATACCATATAGTGGGGGAAGTGTCTTAAATAACCCTGAGAAAAAATGAGTTTAAATTAAATTGGGCCAAGTTCACGACGGGGTTGACAGACTGTCAACCAAGTTGATAGGCCGTCAATTGGTACATAGAACCTTACCCAAATTTTTATAGCTACTGGAATAATCCCACATTAAGGTTTACAGTCCGGCAATAAAACGAGGGGTCGTAAAATGGTCCATGAAATCTTCCATACACTATATCATAGTACACTTGATTAATGACATGATGGGTCGTCAACCATTTCACCGACCTTCAATACCATGGTTAAGTTAAGGGACTTTGTTTCATTGGATCAATTTCATGGGGGCATGACCTAACATATTCTTTAGAGTTTGAATTTTCCTCTTTGCTTGACCATCTATTTGTAGGTGGAAAGTTGTACTAAGATGAACGTGGGTACCAAGACCCTTCAGAAATGACCTCCAAAATTATGAGGCAAACTATGTACCTCATTCTAAAACAATATACAAAGTCACTCGATGCATCCTGAAAATCCTCTTAAGATAGATCTTCTTATAATCCTCTATTAAATAGCTGGCATTGATTGAAAGGATGTGCGCTGACTTATTCATTCAGTCTACATTACCCATAATGAATCATACTTAATCTGGTACAAGGTAGAACAGTGACAAAGTCCATATTAATCACCTCCTATTTCCATGATAAAATCTCAAAGTCTATAACTCACCTGATAGCCTCTGATGCTCTACTTTAAAGTGATGCTAATTTGGACATTTAGCCACAAACTCAACTATATCCTTTTTCATTCTATTCCACCAATAGACCTCTCTCAGGTCCCTATACATCTTAGTATACCCAGGGTGGATAGAATACCTGGAACTATGAGCCTCGTACAAGATCTTCTACCTAAATTCATCTATATCTGGAACACACAAGTAGCCCTAGTACAAAGCACACCATATCTCCCTTGGTAGAAAACCTGCACCTTTTATTTCTGAACTGCACTCTTTAGCTAAAATAAGACTAGATCACTCTCTTTTTTCTCCTTCACTTTAACACCTTAAGAGGATTTAGAAGCATTCTATTCGACATATCCCCATCATCAACACCAACCAATCTAACTTCTAAGTATGCAATTCTATGAACCTCTCTAGCTAACTCCTTCTTACCCTCATCAATATGGGTTGCACTACTCATAAACAACCGTCTAAGGGCATCAACCACTACATTGACCTTGTTTGGATGATACATCACATTCATATCGTAATCTTTCAGTAACTCCAACCATCTTCTATGAAAATGATTCAAATCTTATGACTGGAAATACATCACACTCATATTGCAAGCTCTTATAGTCAGTAAATACATCCATATGCACACCATAAAAATAATCCCTCTAAATATGCAAGGAAAAAATAAAAGTTTCCAGCTCAAGATCATGAGTAACATCGTTCTTCTCATAAACCTTAAGATTCTTGGAGGCATAAGGTAAAACCTTACCATGATATATAAAAACACGTCCAAGTCCAATCAAGAGGCATTGCAATACATTACAAGACCCCTTGTGCCCTCCGATAGGGTCAACATCGAAGCTAAACAAAACTTAGTTTTCAACTCCTAAAAACTTTTCTCATTCTGATATGACCAATCAAACTTGACCTTCTTCTGAGTCAACCTAGTCAAGCTTGAAGATATGGAAGAGAATCCCTGAACGAATTTGTGATATTAGCCGGCCAAACCCAGGGAAGCTATAGATAACAGAGAGGTGGGTCTGGGCTATTTTATAATAACGTTTATTTTCTGTGGATCCACTCGGATAACCTTAATGGAAATGATATGACCCAAGAAGGAAATTGACCTTAACCAAAATTCACACTTAAAGAGCTTGGCATAGAGCCGACGGTCCGAACAGTTTGAAGAAGAACTCTAAGATGGTTTCCATGTTGCTCCTCATTTTGGGAATAAACCAGAATGTCATCAATAATGAATATCATAAATAGGTCCAAGTATTGCTTGAAAACTCTGTTCATGAGGTCCATGAAAGTTGCAAGAGAACTAGTTATACCAACGGACATGGGCACAAACTCAAAGTGTCCATAATGAGTTATGAAAGATATTTTTGAAATATTACCCCTAACCCTGAGGTGATGGTATCTTGACTTGAGATCAATTTTGGTAAAATGACCAACACTCTGAAGCTGATAAAAAAAGTCATAGTATACTTATTCTTGATTGGATTTTTTCAGATGATGATAATCTATACATATTCTAAGGGAACCATCTTTTTTTCGCACGAGTAAGATAGAGTCAACCTAGAGAAACACATTGGTCTTAATGAGCCCCTTATATAGAAGGTCTACTAACTCATCCTTCAATATCTATGTTTTACCGGAGCCATTTTATATAGCCCAACAGACATAGGCTGAATGCCTGAAGTGAGGTATATTCCAAAGCTAATCTCCTTATCTGGAGGGACTTCAAGTAGATTCTCTGTAAAAACATCTGTAAACTCTTTGACCATAAACTGAATGGATGTTGGGGGTCTCAAACTTAGAATCCCTAACCCAAACTAAGAGGTAGATACACCCTTTTAAGAGCATCTTCCTAACTTTAAAGTAAGAAATGAACCTACCCTTACAAATAACTACACTGCCACTCAAGGAGTGACTTATTAGGAAATTAAAAATGATCAACTCTAGTCCTAAAGTCAATTATGGAATAGCATTAATGAAGCCAATCTGTGCTAAGGATGACATCAATCTACCATGAATAACTCAATGAGATCAGTTGGAAAAACTTTATTAAGGATTGACACTAGACAAATCCAATAGAATATTCTAGCTATGATAGGGTGACTAACCTACGTGGAGATAGAGAAAGGTTCATATAGACTCTTAAGACTGAATTCAAACTGACTAGCCATAGAAGAGGAAAGAAAGGAAAGGGCATCTCTAAGATCTAATAATACATAAACATCAACATCATAAACTCTCAACATATATATGACTACATTTGAAAACTACTCCTAATTATTCCTGGAGCCGAATTCATATAATCAGTCCTAGTGTTGGCTGCCATCGATGCTAGAAGAGGCACCCTGCTGATCTGGGTGGGCTCCTATTGCTGCTGTAGATTATGTAGCCTAATCTTTATTACCAACACCACCTTGATGTGATATAGATAAATCTCTAATCCTGTGGCCTGGATTGACACATCCAAAACAACTATTCAAAAGGGAATCCAAAAGATTTGTAACCATTATATATACATCTAAAATAACTGTCCTTCCTAACCATACAATAACGAGTATAGTTCTTATCATACTTTCTACGCACAGGGAAAGTACAGTCTCCTGTAGCACTACCCTGAGAAAATGTCTGAGCTACTCTACGCTGCTGATTCTGCAGAGGTATAAATCTATATGAAGGAGCACTGAATGAAGAAGGTTCTGGTATCCTAGAGCTCTAATATTGTATTTATTTGTTCCCTCTACCAGACTTAGGATGGCTAAAATCAGAATGACAGTCTTGGCCTTCTTGCTATAATAACTTTCTCACAGCTTTGCCTTATGTTCCTTAATCAAGTCCAAGTAGACCATTAACCTACCTATTTCCATATTACTATTCAACATGTCTGCTCTCCCTTCCTTCATCAAATAAGGGAGAGGATGGAAACAAACGTGCTCATTCGGTTACACATATTAGTAACCATCTCTGGTACATACCTGGATAACTGAGTTACCTTCATCCTATACTCAACAAAAGACGTGGAGCCCTACTTCAAACTCAAAAACTTACATGTCTTGAATTCCCTCTTTTGTCCAAATCATAAATGGCCTAAGAAGTCTTTCTCAAACTCCATCTATAAAGGAGGGCTGCACCTTCCAATTAGTTCTTCCTCTAATAGTCTGTCTATGCCCTAGCAACACCCTTCAACTGATGAGCTGTAAGGTCCACTTTACTCACCTTCATCACTATGATAATATCACATGTTCAACAAACCTCCTTTATGAAATCCTCGAAATTCGCTGCTAACCTGGAACCATGAAATTATAGAGGGTTTATTAAAAAGAAGTCAACTCACTCTAACAACTCTAGTATCAGGAGATACTGGTTGAATTTCTGGGAATAGCATCTGCTGCTGGGCCTGAGCAGGGATAGTATGGGCTAGTAGCTGAATTGCATTCCTGAATTTAGCCATGGTGATATATCCGACTAAGGCTCAAGAACTAGGGGAGATAGAACTGGAGGAGCCTGGTTTGGATGATCATAATTTCTGTCCTGAGAGTTGGTTGTCTGGGAACTGGTACTCGTATGAGTGGCATGATCTGAAACAAGTAAAGTACGAGTCATAAAAAAGTCTTGGATTTAAACTCCAAATCATGAATTAATATATGAACAAAGAAACCTTTCCTAAATGCTTAGTAGCCTCTTGATTATAAGTGTGGAGCACTTTACACCCATAAAAGACACTCTACCTAACACTGGCTTTTAGACATCCTAGGACACTTGAATCTATTGCTCTGATACCAAGTTTATCACTCTCCAAGCTTATACCCTGCACACAACGAGTTATTCAAAACTATCATGTGGCTCAAAAGTACTCGTGGACGGAGCATTTATCTACTTACTAAATACACTTAGTGAAAGCAATATGATATGAAAGTAGTAATGGGCGTCTCACATGAATAAAAAAATATAATCAATAAAAGAGATACTGAAACTGAATCTCAAGTCTATAATATTTATCTAAAATCCACTATTCAAGATAAATAAATTAGCTACTAAGATAATTCCCTATCTAGCTTTAACAAAACACTAAGTGTAGAAGCTCTACTATAAATACTAAATCTGATGATTCCATTGATTTCGAAAGATAATTTGTGGGCTAGAGAAGGTTTAACTTAGTTTTTCCGAGTTCTGAGGAATTTTTGTCTTTTGGCAGGGAGTTTCATTTAGATTTTTCTTAGCTGATATCATGTCAAGAAAACCCTTATATTTTTATGTTCTCCTTGAGTCCAGAAAATCATAATTAGTCTATGTGCATATATGATTTACGTTTACGGAACTTAAAATGAATCTCGAGCATCTATTCAACAGAATTATGTTTTAACTTGATTGATATTGGTTGGTGCAACATTCATTCTTCTTCACTACCGTGAGACCCTCATCGCACTGTGGAGAAGAAAGTTGTTGTCCTTCGCAATAGCGTGGAAGGGTCGTGATTGCAAAGAGGGATTCTGGGGGACCGTATTAACCTTGATATTTGCTACCAAATCAGGACCATAGTGATCATGATAAGTAAGGTTTGAGTAGGGACACAATCACGGCGGAGGAGCATTAATCGCGAAGACAAAATTGTGCCTGGACAAACATAAATATTTTCTCAAACCCTTTTATCTTAGTTCAAAATTCGGACTTTGTAATCTCATTTGGGAGATTAAAGAGGTATTTTTCAAGATTTAAAATATTAGACCATTTTTAAATTAATATTTCATAATTTCACATTGATTATTTTATGATTTTATCTCTAAATCTTATTTTTTCAAATGCAAATTTAGGGGTTTTGGTTCTATGTTTTGAAATAGTACTTTGAGGTTTTGAGGGAAGATTTTAACTCGAATTTTGATGATATTTTATATTTAAAATCCCCAAGTTATGAATAACATTATATTCTAATTTTGGCCTTATGGGCTCGGATTGACAGTATAGCAATATGCGTGTCAATAGCTTCATTTTTATGTGTGATTCATGTTTGAACATATGTGAATCATTTAAAGGCTTTTTGGAAGGGCAAGGAAAAGTTTGATTCATTTCACTTTAAACTAAGACAAGTTGAGGATCAATAATTTTTATAAAGTGTTTATGCGCTTATGTGATAATTATGTGTAATATGAAGTAATGGGGATCTTTGACATATCCATGTGGGTGAGATAAAGAGTTTTCAGCCAGGTCCTAGTGTCTAGTATGATCGGCTAGAATAAAGAAACTTATGTGTTGCATCTTTCCCATTACTTGGTTATTATGAATTCGTGGTGCCCATGTGGGAGATTTTTTGAATTTCGTTGGTATCCTAATTTTTTTTGCCAGTGTGAGGGATATTTGACTTGTCATGATACTATACTTATGGTTTGTCCGAGAGGATGCTTTATTGAATTGATATGACATTTCACTTGTGGTTGGCCCAGAGAGGACTTGTGTTTGCTTATTTAATTTGAAATTTTCATTTTCATGACTTGCATATGATAACATGCTTACTTGATGATATTTAAAATATGAAATTCAAAATGGGGGATCTTAAAACAAGTGATAAACTATGATATGAAATACAATAAAAAAAAGCAAGAAAAATGTTGATACTATATGGTAAAACCCGAAGAAAAATAGTTATGGAAAATGATATTTGATTGTAGTTCAATAAAAATAGTTTTGGATGGGTACATGGATGTTGCCTAGTCCCCCATGAGTCCTAAATGACTTAGAATAGGCAGCAGGTATGTAAAAGTAGGATAAGCATGCATCATTTGATTATACATTACATTACATTGCATTACATTGATATGATGCATTTATTGACTTATTTGTCCTAATTGTGATATTGAATGGTTGGGTGAGATAATTTTGAGATGTTATACCTTGTTGAGCTCTTCATTGATGACATTGTACACTTGCTGAGGTGATGGTGTCATTTCACTAGAATTATCTGAATTTGGATACTTGTTTGACAATTATTTGACTTATTAAAGGTTTATTTGAGTTGTTTACGTATTTGATATTTGATTATCGGTGTGTCTATGTCATGCTACTTGTTGGATAGTATGAGTGAAGGTTATAGTTATTGGGGGAGGGGTTGTGGATTCAGAGTTTTTCTTCATCGCTTTGTTTTAGGGTCAGCCGAGGATGCTTTTGAGTATTTTTTTTTGTACTAAAGCTTATTCTTCTGTAGTTTTTGGTGCAATTTCAGAGCCTATAGCATCATGATTAATTTATAGTATTGATTCTGGAGTTCTATATTAGAATTTCATGAGGTAGCTGCTTGCTCACTCCAGTAGAACCGCAGATTCCTTTATTTCTTTATGCTTTACTCTATTAGAGATGTCTAGATATTTTGAACTTGTATTAGATTTTCTTTTAGAGATTATACGTTATTCTCGTAAGATGCACATTATGAAAACCTCATTTTGAGAGTTTCGGTTGTCTTCCTTGTCTCATTCTGTCTTATCCC